>CAEFZP010001192.1:0-83282 GCA_903064625.1 Mallotus villosus | reverse complement strand
CCTGCACGGACGTGACACAGCCAGTATGACAAACAAGGAAAAGATTACATACCCTAGCTTTAATCAAATCATGTATAAAGGCAGTTTTCTGAAGATAAATAAAAATATATATGTTTTCGCTCTCCACCTCAAATTTAGATTTAACAAGACATAAAGATCTATATTTCAGTTGCATTCACAATGCATGACCCTCTCAGATCTCAATTTCTCAATTTCAATAAATTGATAGAAAATTGCTTTCATCTAAAATTCAGATTTCATTTTGATGGAGGAAAATGTGATATTAGTAAACCATCAGCCTTAGTGCCAAGCTTAAAAGCAAAGCTGTAATCATTTTTGGCGCTCAAATTCTTTCCAGAAAATGTGTGAAGTGGTTGGGAGAAATCTTATCTAGAGGGTGGTGGAGAATGGCAAATAAGGACGTTTTAAGACAGACATTAAGGCATAGGGGAATGGAAAAAAACGTCATTATACACAAGTTCGGAGGAGTACATAGAAATATCTATCAATGAGCACTTCCCAATGTTAACACACTGTGGCCCTTGTATAATATATAGGATACAAATAAGTACACATATTAAGTACATAATAGTTACACAGGACACATCCTGTGTCACACAGAACACATCCACACAGGATGTCCAGCACGGTCCTCTTGTTGCCTCCACCCTTGGTTCTGTGTACCCTTTACCTATGGGGGAATGTGTATCGAGCTCTCTACCCATGATTTCGATATGGTGTCTCGAACCATATCGCCAAGACCAATATGTGTATTTCAAATAAACATTCTTAACTACTACTGGGTCTTCCTGCTTGAACCAATCATACTGACCATAAAGCATGAGGCAGTGAACTAATATATTTCACTCTTACGCCTTCTGCTCAGTCCATCAACATTTTTGCAAGCTGTAGAGATAAAGGATTATGTCAAATAGGGTGGTCAAGGGCAATGTCTTTTATTATTATTGACAAGACTTCCAAACCTGAACCACTGTGGTGAAGCTTGTGTGTGTAATTGTGTGCATGAGCTTGAGTGACTTTCACTCTAAGAGTGACAATGACTGTGTGTGTGTATGTGTGTGTGAGCATACTGTACATATTTTTGCTTATGTATGTAAGAGGAAAAGTGGGCCGTCAATGCTCGTTCCTTCACACACTGAAAGGCTCAATCTCAATGTCACCTAGTCTTAAGAAACCCTCAATTAGCTTGTTTGCAGAACAGCTATGCTTAAGACAGCTAACAAAGGAAAAATAAAATGAACTGGGCCATAATATGCTACGTACATAACTTAATTTCCTTCCCATCAACCCAGGGGTTGTTTGAACTGGTAGGTTGTGTTTTGTGACACTAAAACATTGTGATTTGTCCTGTCAAGTTATAGTGCAGAACATCTTTTGGATTAAATTATTTGCTGCATGTCAGATGAGAAAATAGAAATGCATGCCAAAGCTGTCTCATCATGTTATCCCTTTTCTATAAACGTTCCCTCACTTTCTCATCCTCCATGACTGCTGTCCTCCAACCTTTCCTCTTTCCTCCCTTATTTGTGACATGCTTTCCTGGCATCCTTCCACCATTCCACCCTCTATCTTTTGCATTTCTCCTATCGCTGCCCTTTTTTACTCTCTCTTATCTTACGCATACTCCCTCATTCTCCCTCCCCGCCTTCCAAAAAGAAGCATCTGCACAGTGATGCAATGGTCTTAATTAGCCTTCCCTTTAGGTCAATCATATTGCAACTGATGCACGAAGTGTCTCATCAAATACTGCTCCATGCTGATTCAGGCCACAGAGAAGTAAAGTAGGAAAAGGAGAAGAACATACAATCTGTTCCTCGTTTTATTTAAATTGATCCAATATAAATCTCATTCTGACTCCTCAATAGTTTTGTTCGAGAACCATGGTGTGGAATCAGTAGACTGATAAAGTTGTTGTATCAGAGTGTTGAAAGGTTGAATAACGCTCCTGCTTCTTGTCCTTTTTGTATGTGCAGTGCCATGTGAACAGAGGGATCCTCATGATTTCCCTGAGCTGGTAAACAATTGAGTGAGATTGCATGTAGCTGTGGGACTAGATCGATCATCCTTTCACAGAGGAGGGGAGACCTCTGACAGAGTACTTTATTAAGTCAAATTAGGGCTGTGTGGCCATAGAGGTAACTATCCATCTCTGTGTTCGTTTGGTTGTTTGTGAGCCACTTATTTATGTAGTTGGCATGGCAACTTTGCTTCCTTTACTGGCTCCTGAGTGTTAGTAGCCCCTGGCGGGGGCCAAAGGATGTCATTGCCTGATTAGCTGAGGGAAACCACTAAAAGGGTCAGAAAGCAGGAAATGCAGGACATTTCATGCAAAACTTCCATCGAAACCCAAAAATATTTTTTTTATGAAAAACAACAGTTTTTTTTCTTTAACTAAAAACTAAATGTATATAGGATTTTTTTGTTTACATTTTCCATGCAGATTTAGAAATTAGATATTTAAAAGGACATAGATACTTTTTCACCCTGTTTTGACAATTGCTTTGACCAGGGGGTAGAATAGAGATCTTTCATCAATGTTTAGGTGTTGTCAGCCATGATTCACAGCTCAATTATCAGCCCAATAACACACTGTATTGATATATTGATTTGTAGGGTTGAACTTGAATACCTAGGGGTGCGTAAAAAATAGGATAAAGTAACACTGAACATTACCAATATTAAACTTCCACAAGGGATCGTGCAGATAAATCATTCTGCTAGTGCCTTATATACAGTCGTATGCAAAAGTTTGGGCACCCCTGATAATCTCCATTACTTTCATCTATAAAATGTTGGGCGTTTGGATGAGGAACGTCTTTGTCATATATATACACATACGTCATGGACAGTGATATTTTAGCCGTGAAATAAGGTTTATTTGATAAACAGAAAATATGCCATACGCATCATAAGAGAATTAGACACTTGCATAAATTTGGGCACCCCAACAGAAAAATCACATTAATATTTAGTAGAGCCTCCTTTTGCAAAAATAACAGCTTCTAGACGCTTTTTATATCCTCTGATGAGTGTCTGGATTCTGGATTGAGGTAATTTGGACCATTCTTCCTTACAATACATCTCCAGTTCAGTAAGGTTTGATGGGTGCCTAGCGTGGACAGCCCGCTTCAAGTCACCCCATAGATTTTCAATTATATTCAAGTCTGGGGACTGGGATGGCCATTCCAAAACATTGTAGTTGTTCCTCTGCATAAATGCCTTAGTGGATTTGGAGCAATGTTTCGGGTCGTTGTCCTGCTGGAACACCCAACTGCGCCGTAACTTCAGCTTTGTTACAGATTCTTGAACATTATTGTCCAGAATTTGCTGGTACTGAGTTGAATCCATACGACCTTCAACTTTAACTAGATTCCCAGTTCCTGCACTAGCCACACAGCCCCACAGCATGACGGACCCCCCACCAAATTTTACTGTGGGCAGCAAGTGTTTTTCTAGGAATGCTGTGTTCTTTTGCCTCCATGCGTAACGCCTCTTGTTGTGACCGAATAACTCCATCTTTGTCTCATCAGTCCACAGTACTTTGTTCCAAAATGAGCCTGGCTTGTTCAAATGTAGTTTGGCAAACCTCAAGCGAACCTTTTTGTGGCGCGTGTGCAGAAAAGGCTTCTTCCGCATCACTCTCCCATACAGCTGTTCTCTGTGCAATGTGCGCTGAATGGTCGAGCAATGCACAGTGACACCATCTGCAGCAAGATGACCTTGCAGCTCTTTGGAGGTGATCTGAGGGTTGTCCTTGACCATTCTGACCATTCTTCGCCTTTGCCTCTTTGTTATTTTTCCTGGCCTGCCACTTCTGGCCTTAACAAGAACTGTGCCTGTTGCCTTCCATTTCCTAATGACATTCCTCACAGTGGAAACTGATAGCTGAAACCTCCGGGATAACTTTTTGTAGCCTTCCCCTAAACCATACTGCTGAACAATCTTTGTTTTTAGATCATTTGATAGCTGTTTTGATGCCCCCATTTTGCCACTGTTCAGAGGAGAATCAAAGAGAAGCAAAACTTGCAATTGGCTAACTTAAATACCCTTTCTAATGATTGAATGCACCTTTTTATGTAATTGAAGGCTTAACGAGTTAATCAGACTAACTATGTGTTGCAGTTAATCAGCATTTAGTAGGCAGAGGTATTCAAATCAAATAAATGATAAGGGTGCCCAAACTTTTGCACAGCCTTTTTTTCACATTTGATTTAATTTCACACAACTAAATACTGCTACACTAAATATCTTTGTCTGGAAAACACCCCAGCACTCAGTGTTAACTAGAAAAGTAATATTACAATATTATATTGATCTTTTTTGGTGAAGACAGGAAATTATCATGCAGCCTCAGAGGGGTGCCTAAACTTTTGCATACGACTGTACATGTACTATAATGGTCGAGAAAGGTCCAGGTTCATGTCTGAATGGTAAAATATGTAGGGAAGTTCCAAGGAACGTCATGGGGGATGCTGAGGGAAAAGACAGATTTTCTGCATATATTCTATGCTGTTCACAGATACATCTGGACTCATTCACACACTCAGACTCTCACAGTGACACATATTACACACACAGACATCCCATCCAGTCTCTTGCACAAACATACTCTCCATATAAAATATATACACAGGAACCATTTCACTCATTTTCTCTATCACACACACGCACAGACAAAAAAGCTCCAGAGACAATATTGTTGGTTCAGGCAGGAAATCTCAGTAGTAAGTAATAATACAACTTTATTGACAATACAGACACATTCATCTTGGTTCTGCTCACACCGGCTCTCTGGCAATAACCCTGAGAGACAGACGCTGTCTCAACATCTGTGGCAGAGAGCTGTGATAAGCAACTAAGCAATACGTGTCCTGTGTTGCACTTGGAACAATGTCGGAGAGTGGGTGAGCTTCTGGTCTTTAAATAGACCGGCCAGTAATGTAGGAGGGTTCATGAAGTGCGTGATATGACGGTGGTGCTGACTGACAGCGCACGTGTCTCAGACTCCCCTGCATTTACCCCTTCTGCCCGATTATTCAGCTTACTGTGCTTACTATCCTACTGTGGATATCTTCGATATTTGTAGAAAGAGAAAGAAAGGGGTTAGAGAGAGAAAGTGCAGTGTGAGAGAATCTGTCTCTGAGAGAGATTTTTCATTCCCTCTCTCTCTCTCTACTATCATGAGCCTTGAATAAGAGAAGCAGGACCCTCTCAGCCCTCCTTATCCCCCCTCTCCAGCCATCCAACTCCAGGCAGTGAACTGCCCTTTAAAAAGCAAATTTGTAATCTGATAATTAACAATCTGCTAAATTTCTTTAAAAAAAAGCGTAAGGAAAAAAGTCTGCTTCATGCCTGAGAGTGGGCTGACCTTTGTTGGGTCTAGGATGGCAGGCGAGCAGAGGCGACTCACTTAGAAGGATTTAATTAGCTTCGCTCAGGGCTGTGTGGGATGGCAGTGGACAGCAGAGACAAGGGAAGGACAGAGAGAGAAGAGGAAAAGCAGCTCCGATTCCAGATGCTTCTCATCATCTACACACACAGACATCCAAACTTAAATCTACACATACAGGCACATACACACACACATTGACCTGATGTGTTATGAAAAAGGAAAGCATAATGACCAGGGGGGTATTCCAGGTAGCGGGTTTAGTGAAAACTCTGAGTAGTGTAACCCTGAACAGGCAAACTCCGAGATTTCCGTTCCAGAAAGAGAGGTAACGAAACCTTTTGGGAAGTTTCCATGGTAACTTACTCCGTGAAACTAACCTGCTCACTAGCAGGTTAGTTCCAAGCCATACTCTGAGTTTTACCTATCCCCTCCCACTTTCTGAGTTTGATAGCGTTGGCAGACATGGGATATCGTTTCCTGGTTCAGCCGAGCGATCTCAAACAAAATAAATTTGCTTAGTTATACGCTACGAGACCATTTTAAGACTGCAATTTGATGTGCTTTAATTCCTTGATGAATGCCTAAGTTAACGTTACCGTTTCCCGTTACAATCTGTAATTTATTTGAGCAACATTCTCAGCCCTTGGGTCTTCATCGCTAGTGTTACACGCCGTGGACGTGCACACAGAATTGACCAAAAGCTTTTTGGCACTGAAATATAGACAAATAATTGAAATTGTGGGATTTGGTCTTGCCTACAAATAAAAATCTAACAATAAGTATAGCCTAATTCTATCAGCTTGTTCCTACAATTGACATGATTCACATGATTTCTACAATTTACATGATGTAGCCTACCGTCCAACTGGTGATCTATTTCAACATTGTAGGGGCTCAATATTGGCCAAAACACAGAAACTAATTCCCTATGGTTTGAAGGAAGATGGGAAACGGAACAGTGTATTAACATTAACCAAATAATGCCAATACCAATTACAGTTATTTGACTCTTTGGGTTAAATCAAAGCAAGAATGGTCAAATTAAGGTTAAATAATATAATAATATTGCAAATGAATGAAATCAATGAAGGTTAACTCTTAGGCCTACTCTACCATGATTATTGTAAACCAGAGATAGAAAGCAAGAGCTGAGGAAAAAAAGAGTAGGACAAGCCAGAGCTGAGGAGAAGGTCTCAGGAGATCAATCATCCACAGAACAACGCTTCACAATTCCTTTTAATACCCAAGAACAACTACAATCACACCACAATCTTGACCCTGCAATGCTACAGTAAGTTACACAATGAGATGTGAGAGCCATCAAGTTGAGACTCCATCCAGTAACTCCATATTTTACCATATGAGAGGTGGGGGCAGGTTGATAGCCTTACAAGGTCAGCCTTTATTCTTCTGCCCTATAAGTACACCATCTCTTGGTCAAAATAGAAATTCAGCAAATTCAACAATTAATATTCATATCGTTCCTACAATTAACATCACCTGTGACCATGCATCCTCCCGTAACTGGAGTTCCAGTAAATATTTTTCTAGATTAGTCTTTATTCTTCTACCCTAAGTAGGCCTACACCATCTCTTGGTCAGTTTTTGGCACTTTCTTCATGAGGTACAGTTTGTACAACTCATTTATTTGTAACTAGGAATGTCATGAGATTACATTAGCTACATTTCACAGTTCCACATGCAAAATTCACCTGCCATTAAATGAACATCTCACTGTAGCATCCATGCTCTGTTCAACAGGATTTGAATGTGCAAATCGTTTTTTATGTTAATTATTCTCATAATGTCAGTGTAACTGACTATTCCACACAAGTAAATAATAGTAGGCCTACATAGGGAGAGAACTACCAGTAGCTACCACATAATTCTCTGCATCCATTTCTGCGGCAGCAGTCAATGTCTTTTCGTCATATTCATCATCATCATCTTTTGATGAAAAGCATTCTGTTGGGGGAAACTGCTTGAAATAGGCACCAATTCATATTTACTTAGTATCATGTCAAATATGATTAAAACCAAGGTGACGAGGCTACAATCAAGCGTATAGCCTAAGCAGAATATGCATTAGGCCTACCTGTTCTTAGTATGTTTTTATATTTAATAAAACATTGAACCTGCTATTTTATTAAGGCCACCACTTTTTCTACTGTAACATTAACGGACAGCGGGGTTAAATGTATGGACTGGCTATTATATTCAAATGTATGCTCGGCAGCAATTGTCTCCCACGCCACTTGCATACACTGCTACAGCCGTGTTGCTTTTTTCCGGAATATGTACTCGACCATAAACACAAAATAAAACTTGAATCTGAAGTTTGGTGAAGTAGGACAACGTTTTTTGTCGCCGGGTGGCATGGTGGATCCTAGTATTGGAGCTCCATTGATGTTGGCATTCAATAGTTCTCATGCCCGCGCTTAACTCTGAGTTGACGTACTCTGAGTCGAGTTAACTAATCAGCTTATATATCAGCTTTTCTGGAACCGAAATTCTCAGAGTTTCCCATTTCAGAGTAACTCAACTCAGAGTTCAGGGTTAATCTCAGAGTTTGTTAAACCCGCTACCTGGAATACCCCCCAGGGGGGGTATTCCAGGTAGCCGGTTTTGTGAAAACTCTGAGTTGTTTAACCCTGAAAATAGGCAAACTCCGAGGTTTCCGTTCCAGAAAGAGAGGTAACGAAACCTTTTGGTAAGTTGCCATGGTAACTTACGCTGTGAAACTAACCTGCTCGCTAGGTGGTTAGTTCCATGCCAAACTCTGAGTTTTACCTATCCCCTCCCACTTTCTGAGTTTGATAGCGTTGGAAGACATGGGATATCGTTTCCTGGTTCAGCCGAGCGATCTCGAACAAAATTTAATTCGCTTAGTTATACGCCAGGAGACGATTTTAAGACTGCAATTTGATGTGCTTTAATTCCCTGATGAATGCCTAAGTTAACGTTACCGTTTCCCGTCACAATCTGTAATTTATTTGAGCAACATTCTCAGCCCTTGGGTCTTCATTGCTAGTGTTATACGCCGTGGACGTGCACACCGAATTGACCAAAAGCTTTTTGGCACTGAAATAAAGACAAATCATTGAAATTGTAGGATTTGGTCTTCTTCATTGCCTACAAATAGAAATATAACAATGAGTAGCCTTGGTTTGAAGGAAGATGGACAACTGGACAGTGTATTAACATTAACCAAATAACGCCAATAGCCTACCAATTGCAGTTATTTGACTCTTTGGGTTAAATCAAAGCAATAATGGTCAAATTAAGGTGAAATAATATAATCATGTAGCCTAATCATATTACAAATGAATGAAATCAATGAAGGTTAACTAGGCCTACTCTACCATGACTATTGTAAACCAGAGATACAGCCAGAGCTGAGGAGAAGGTCTCAGGAGATCAATCATCCACTGAAAAATGCTTCACAATTCCTTTTAATACCCAAGAACAACTACAATCACACCACAATCTTGACCCTTTCTTATCAACATGACAATGCTACAGTAAATTACACAATGAGATGTGAGAGCCATCAAGTTGAGACTCCATCCAGTAACTCCATAGTTTACCATATGAGAGTTGGGGGCAGGTTGATAGCCTTACAAGGTCAGCCTTTATTCTTCTGCCCTAAGTACACCATCTCTTGGTCAGTTTTGGGCACTTTTTTTTGGGCACATGAGGTACAGTTTGTACAACTCATTTATTTGTAACTATATAGGAATACATGAGATAACATTAGCTACATTTCACAGTTCCACATGCAAAATACACCTGCCATTAAATGAACATCTCACTGTAGCATCCATGCTCTGTTCAACAGGATTAGAATGTGCAAATCGTTTTTATAGATGTAAATAATAGTAGGCTACATGGGGAGAGAACTACCAGCTACCACATAATTCTCTGCATCCATTTCTGCGGCAGTGTGTTTTCGTCATCATCATCTTTTGATGAAAAGCATTCTGTTGGGGGAAACTGCTTGAAATAGGCACCAATTGATATTGAATTAGTATCATGTCGAATATGATTAAAACCAAGGTGACGTCGAGGCTACAATCACAAGCGTATAGCGCAAACTATGCATTACCTGTTCGTAGTATGTTTTTATATTTAATAAAACATTGAACATGCTATTTTATTAAGGCCACCACTTTTTCTCCTGTAGCCTAATATTAACGGACAGTGGGGTTAAATGTTCAATGTATGGACTGGCTATTAAATTCAAATGTATGCTCGGCAGCAATTGTCTCCCACGCCACTTGCATACGCTGCTACAGCCGTGTTGTTTTTTTCCGGAATATGTACTCGACCATTAACACGAAATAAAACTTGAATCTGAAGTTTGGTGAAGTAGGACAACGTTTTTTGTCGCCGGGTGGCATGGTGGATCCTAGTATCGGAGCTCCATTGATGTTGGCTTTCAATTGTTCTCATGCGCGCGCTTAACTCTGAGTTGACGTACTCCGAGTTGAGTTAACTAATTCATATCAGCTTTTCTGGAACCGAATTCTCAGAGTTTCCCATGTTAGAGTAACTCAACTCAGAGTTCAGGGTTAATCTCAGAGTTTGTTAAACCCGCTACCTGGAATACCCCCCAGGAGGGCCTGATCTTTGTTGTTGTTGACGTTGTTGCTGTTGTTTCCCTCACAACGTCTGTAACCTAGCCCGAGGAAGACCTTTAAGGGTCAGGAAGCGAGACTTCATTCAAAGTGTGACTCACAGACATCACAAGTCTCCCGCATCTCAATAGCGGCTCCCGGACACCTGCAAATGCCATACAATCTCCCCGAAATCTGGATTATTGTATTTAGAGCAAGCAAGAGACTATCCAAAGCTAATTTCGGGTAGAGAGATGTGCATATCATGATTGCGTCTCCGGGGCATCCAGACAACAGACATCCACAAACAAAATGGAACTCACACAATTTTAATTTTTAGTACAGTCTTTAATCCAGTCAAATTTATAGTGGTATTGATGCAAGATGCAACAAGATGGCTGGCTGGCGTTACTAATATATTTTATTAACAAAGACAAACTGGCTATCTAGTTCCCGGAGCCATAACTCTTGGTTATATGTTAATATGAGTATGTGTTAAAAGGTTCATTATTATTTTGGAATATGAAGGTCCGGAGCCAACCAAAACCCAACCCAAACCCAAGGACAACATTAATGCAACTTTACTCCCCCTTAAGGCTGAAATGTGCACACCAGTGCCTCAAACAAAAATTACATTGCATTATGTCCAGTTACAGTAAATTGTCTGCAGATTAAATGTGAAAAAATGTGTACACATGTAGTGTTTTATGTCTACATTGAGGAAAGATTAATCTTTTTGAAACATCACTTGTAAGATTACGTCAATCCACTGTCCTGAATTGTACAGGTGAACACT
This sequence comes from Mallotus villosus, assembly GCA_903064625.1. NCBI lineage: Eukaryota > Metazoa > Chordata > Actinopteri > Osmeriformes > Salangidae > Mallotus > Mallotus villosus. Next base: position 72,457 of record CAEFZP010001192.1, on the reverse strand, counting down.
CCAGCCCTTGAGAATCAATGACATGTTTTATTTTACCTAACTTTCATAGACAAATATTTAATTCATTAGAAACACAAAGATTTGGCAACATGATTCTAGATAATGTACCTAGAGGGTTAATCGCAACATTAGTATGCAAATATGTATTTAAGTGTGTCGGGCATGAGGCATTAATGAATGAGGGCTGAGGCACTAGGTGACATTCACAGGGTACCTAACCTCTGTGGATCCTTTCCTCCCTGACACTATTTGTGAATGTTAATTGCTTTTAGTCTGCCTTCTCTACAGCCTCCACCTGTTTCACAGTCCTGTTAACTGGGGACTGGGGATGTTCATTGCCTGCGCTTTAAGAAAATCCTTTGTGGCATTCCTATTTTGTTTTGTTTGCTTGTACCACCCAGATATGGAAGGACCATGAGATTGGAGGGAGTTCCATTATCACCATTTAGCCTTACTCCCTGTTTGCACATATTTTAGACCAGGACCCATGTTCTGCCATTTTGTAATACCTTATCAGATTTAGTTACCGTAGCGCAAATACATAGGGCTAACCATAACCTTAAAGGGGCAATTGATTGGGTTTTTGGGGTATTTCACACCGTTCCTTAAGGTCTCCGAATGGGCTATTTAACATTGGTTGGGCTGAAAATGGGCCGAGTGCTGTTCTATGCCCCCTTTTTTCCAGTGTTTTTTCCCCAGGAAAATCTCCTTTTATGATATGCTCATGAATATATAGATGAGCTGCACGCTAATTGGTTGGTTTACAACGCATGAAGCTGCGGAGCAAAGACGGCCAACAGCACTCACTGAAACAAGAAGGTGGAGACTTGAAATAAAAACGTACAAATACATCTATTGTGTCTACACAACACTGTTTTCAACAGATTGACTAGATAACATTTGAAATGATTACGTTAGTTTCCACTTCTGTTGTCGACGCAAACAGGTTCGCCTTAGGTGGGTAACAATAGCACTACAGCTTAGCAAACAAACGACCGTGATTCAACTCTGCTTCAGTTAGCTCTAGCTATCTTGCTGAAAAGTAGATCTGGACAAACATGCATCTAAATTGTAAATTTACATGACAACACGGGTTACTTAATTGAATGAAACATAATCAGGAACATGAAATAACGTTGGTCCCATTGCCAATAAACTAGGCAAAATCATCACACATTCAACCTATGCTCTTGCGTTAGCAAACTAGTTTACATGCCTACAATATAGGTGTTTTCCCTATCTAGCTGTTCTTACATTCCTTGCAAATCACCGTTAATAAAAAGCAGATGAGCTAGAGCAGGGATGCCAGGGTTATGGCCCGCGGGCCGGACCCGGCCCGACTGTACCTCTCATCCGGCCCACGGGTGATAAGGGGAGAATTCATTTTAAAATTGTATTTTTATCCCCCAAAAATATAGTATATATATTTATTTTTTTGTGTGGAATCTGTCGACTGTACGTCACATCTGGCCCGTGGGTGATAAGGGGAGAATATATCTTTAAATTTTATTATAATTTAAGTTTATTATTTAAGTTTTCGGTCAAATCCGTCATTTGGTCTGTTGCTGCTTCCCGCCTCAGCTGAAGCAGCGCTGGTAGTGCTGATCGAGATGTTATCCAAAAAGAGGAAGGTCGACAATGAAGGTCGCATCTTTCAGGATAAATGGAGAGAAAAATATTTGTTTTGGGAAGTAGGAGGCAAACCCGTGTGTCTCATTTGTTCTCAACAAGTGGCTGTAGCAAAAGAGTACAACATCAGTTATAAAACAATTGGGTTCTATCGACTTATTTTGCTGTTTCTGATTGGACGAGAGACGTTCCATGAGTTGAAATATCCCAGGATATCCCAACTCTGACTTTTCACAGCTAATAATAAATCACTCCGCGATGAAACATTTGCGTTGATACAAATAAGTAACCATAACAACAGGGACAAGTCAAAGCCTCCATTTACAATTTTGAAAGCTTACTTGTATTTACAACAATATTTATTTTAACCTATTTGAAAAATGCTTATTTTCTGAATGTACTGTGTCAGTGTCACATAACCGCTCATCTCACATCCCATTTGCTATTTACTTCGCTAGTCAATCTACTTCAGACAGGCTGCGGCCAACACGATAGTACTAGTACTGTACAGTACAGTAGCAGCAACTCTACACATGGCCGATTTATTAGTGTGTTTGCTGACAAGGAAAAACACTATTGTTATCCTGCATACTTATTATACATTTTCCTCCCACTTTTTTCCATCGCCTACTAGTTTCAAACCCTTTAAGCTAGAAACACCGTTAAAACTTCACTTGATTTAGTCTGAACTGATTTACTGTGCTATTACTTTTCTCACAGATAACTTTAAAAGTTTTTAAGTTATTAAAGTTTAAAGTGCTTAAAAAAATGTATGGGTTTCAATGGTTCAGAATTTTCAAGTCAAATTCAATTGTGACGTCATGCACTGACAACTGTTTCTCACCAAGTCAATTTTTTACACTGTTTAACACTTTCTTGCTTGAATATGCAGACTTTTTCAAATAATATACTTGAACTGTTTATACCATTTTGAAGACAAGATGTAGGGCTTTCTAATGATGTAAATATGTATATGATTACGTTAGGCAAATCATCCTTTATCAAGATTTCACGGAGCCATTCTGACAAAAATCTTCTCCGTCGTCAATACTGTTTTAGAAAACGTCATTTTTAACCACTTTCAATACAAGATAGAGGACAGGTTAGAGGTGTATGAAATGTGCGTATTCAGAACAGAAGACAGATTTAAGATAGACTATTTTGTTTAAAAGCTATGACCACTGAAGTGATGAGTGGAAAAACGGTTCGACTTTGTCCACAATCGACCAAATTGGCCAAACAAGGTATGTACATTGATCTTAAAGTGTACATAATCTCGCTAGATCATTTGACCCCCGTTAGCCAGACTAGTTTTGCCCGATCACTTGGTCAGGCTATATAAAGGTATTAGGGTCAAGTGACTTTTGTGCATTGACAAGTGAAACGTAAATGTACTCGTCCAAATGACAAGTGCCTCAAAAAGTTAATGTCAAGCGCTGTAATCCAATGAACAGGGATATATGATGACTTGATCAACACTCCAAGTGTAGCGCAGTTGAGCCAGCTTGACAGTCGTGTGACGTAGGGTTGAAATTGATCTATTTAAGAGCTAGAAAACTATTTTCGGCTCGAATTTGATAGGGTCGAATATTTTAGGGTTTAATTTTTAAAGATTTATTTTTTGGGGCTCGAATTTGAGCAACCTGAATTTTTTTTTACATAGAAATATATTCAGATGAGAATTCAGTGTTGTTTAAATTTCAATGTTAAGTATTCGATGCCTTTTAAAATTCAAAACATTATGGTACTGATTTGCTTCCATACATAAGAATCTTAAGAAGTGTACAAGTGTAACTCATACTAAGGGGCGAAAAATGTAAAAGATTTAGAATGAAATAAAATATGAAATGGCTATAGTACAAATAGGGCAATATTGAACCTTCATACTGCTGACATACTTTTGTCTGCTATGATCTTGATAACTTCAAACTTTTTTCTGTTTCTCAGTCTTTCATTCTTTAAACGCTTAAACATTTATAAAAGTCAATAAGATTTTCATCACTCTTTTATTCTCCTTTTTCAACGGTAAGAAAATATCGCAATGCATAACAATGACAGATATAGGCCTACTTTTAATACTTTTTCTGACCATTTTGTTTTAAAAGCACATACCTCTTTTAAAATCTTTGTAAAACCTTCTTTGTTATTGAAGCCATCAAAACAAAATATTTTCAACTGCATTCAGCAAACACACACATTTTCTTTAGGAAATGTACCTTTCTAGTTTTCTTCTTGAAAATCTTGATTTTATTTGGGGACAAAGACATGGCTCGATAGCTGGCTAGTCTTGTTGTTAAACATACTGTCAAATTATAGTTATTGTTATTGAGAATATGTCAACTTTGATGCGATCAGCTCACATCCATTTTCTTCAACTCTCTACACAGGCTGCGGCCGTATGGAGTCAAATTAGGGTCAATAATATTTTGCACTCGCAGAAAATAATTTGCATCCGCAGAAAGAGATTTGCTTCTGCACAAAACGATTTGCATCCGCAGAAAAAGATTTGCATCCACAGAAAAAGATTTGCATCCGTAAAAAAAGTGTTGGTCAAAAAGATTTGCACAATACAACACTTTTTTACGGATGCAAAACTATTTCTACCGATGCAAATCTTTTTGTGCGGATGCAAATCTTTTTGTGCAGAAGCAAATCTCTTTCTGCAAAATATAATTGACCCTAATTTGACTCCATACGGCCGTAGCCTAGACTAGTCTAGTACTTTGTTCGTGAAAATCTTGATATTGATTTTGGGACAGTGACATGGCTGGTTATCTAGCAAATCTTCTTGTCAAACATACTGTAAAATTATATTGACTGTTTGTCAACCGTACACAATGTTATTGCCTTTAAATCTTGCTAGCATAAGGTTAGCTTTCGGGCTTATAACTAGCTCGACGTTGACAATGAAACAATTTATTTTCGTTGCGGAGGAACAATGGCGAAATAAACATGTTTTTAATCAATAACTTCATGTTTAAATGTTAATTGGTTGACTATAAAATATTTTTATAAAAGCAATATAGTACTCTAAATATATAAATGGGTTCGGCTACCGAACACCACCCGTGGGAATATCCCTTACCTACCCCACTCGCACTATATTGCTTAAACGACACTACGAGACCCACGCCGAGAAATACGGCGAGTACACAGGGCAACTTTGGACTCTAGCTAAAGGAGCTAGCATCATCGCTACAGAAACAGCAACAGCAAGCCGTATTCACCAAATGTCATACACATGAAGGTTTGTTTTATTTTTGAACATGATATCTTCACTAGCTAGTTCTTTTTTACTGCTCCCTTTCTGGAAAAAAAGTGTCTAAATTTCGTTATACCTATAGCTATTGACAATTATTCATTCATTTTAAGGGGCAGTGAAGGCCAGCTACTAGCCTGGCTCTGCCCACCTACGTACTTCCGCTCAATTTAGATTTTGCTTCTGTACTAGGCAGGGGCGTAGCTATAGGGGGTGCAGCAGGTGTGGCTGCACCTGGGCCCGTGGGGTGCAGGGGCCCGTAGCCGGGGCCAAAGATATACACGCGTCACTCGACGCGGGCCCCCCCCCCTCCAAATACCATCGTTCGACGGACCCACCCTCGGTTCAACGCCGTACTCTCTCTCCGATATGCTTATGTTCAACTACGCGTTGATAATAGCCTATCAACAATGTCAAATGTTATTTATACACCTAAAAAGACAAACTTATCTCAGTCATGGTTGTTATTATGTTTTGGGTAGTAATTTATACCAAAATCATATGCTTATCTTACATGTATTATAGAAACTATCAAAAAACTATTGAATGAAATGAATACGTTTTTATTTTCTTTGGTAATTTTGTGATTAGCAATGATGACTGCTGGGTAATATGTATGTTGTTGTCCAATGTCAAGTCTCTATTTGATCATGTGACGATAAAATACGCTATAGTTACACCAATTCGAAGGTCACGACAACGCAGTTCATTGAGCACAGCACAACTGAACGTGTAGCAATGCCTTTTATGCATAAGAGTGGAAGCAGGAAAAGGCAAGAGAAAAAAGAACAATATGAGAAGGCGTCAAAGCTACCGAAATTAGATTATTTTTTAACTAGACCATCTAGTCGCCAGCCCACGAAGTCCGCCACGGACGACCCCACCACGGACGTCCCCCCTGCTAGCAGCAGTGCAGCAGGTCAGCTGGGATCAGTATCTCTGGCCTCAGACAGGTAACCTATGGCTATTGTGACAGATATACATTTCAAGCCAAGCTATAGCCTACATACATTATGGTCGGGCAGGATAACTAGGATACAAGTTGGGTAAATAGTGGTCAATACTAGGTGGATAGCAAAGTATTATGTTAAGCTAGCCAATGGCCTAGCAGGGTGCTAGGGAGGCTATTCCTAGGAGCGGGAGGGGAGCCAAATGCAACAAAGTGTTTTCCCATTTATTCCAATGTAAAACAAATCCATATTCTTGGTTGCAGGCCTAACCTTTAATTAAAACAACAAAAACAATAAACTTTATTGTTAATAAATGACTTACAACTACATTATGTGAGATGTCTGTCATCGTTAAGATCAGGGTTATCGTAAACACTAGTGGCTGTGCTCTGTATTATTATATTATTATACAGTTTTTATACGTTAAGAAATGTTCCCGCTCAGAGTCAAAGAAGACTTAGTTCATCTTTTCTGAAATATGTATGGTTGATTAATAAAAAATTAAAAAGTATTTATTTTAGCGACCACTAGGGGGTGGGGGCCCGTCATAATATCTTGCACCTGGGCCCGTCGTTACTACGTTACGCCACTGGTACTAGGTCTGGGCAGAGAATGTCTAATGTAAGGAGAACTCCCACTCTCGGGAAACTTCCGGGTTCTGAACTGGTTGGAGTTCCACACTAGTTCCATATGCAGTGGCGGAAGAAGTACTGAAGTTTAGTATTTAACTAAAAGTACTACATCAACAATCCTACTTAAGTAAAAGTACTACATCAATAAACCTACTTAAGTAAAAGTAAAAAGTACTTACTTTTAAATTTACTTTAAGTATTAAAAGTAAAAGTACTCACGCAAATGGGTTGTTGCAGGGACAAGACTAATTTATATAGCACCATATAAGCAAAGTTCATTAACACTTATCTAACAACCTAGAAAGACAAGGGCCGATGTTACATGGTCTTGTGATCACCATCTCTAGTGAAAGACCAGCCACTGACCATGAGACAGGCGGTAAGCACCACTGATACTGTACCAAGCAGACCATGAGGTCGAGCTATCACGCTAGCTTGACATAGCTAACCTACCAGCTTTATCTTACCACTACGTTAAATAAATAATAAAGATACAATCATGTTATTTTGATGCTATTACTGTATGTCAACATGCATTTCGCTAGATAACAGTATAATATAATGTCAGTAACCGAATTAAATGTATGTATTCATGTAAAAAAGTCAGGGACTATAACTTAGCATAGCAAGAACTCTGCCTACCTCGATATGCTTCTTTAAATTCGAATGCGAATTCTTGAATGCTAGCAACTCCTTTTTTTGAGGTAGACAGGAAAGGCAAATATCCACGAGTCATTCTTGGGGCCTTTGAAATCGTGTTTTAAAAAACATGTTTTTTAAATAGGGCCAAGGGTGGCTCATATCTGAGGGCTCAGATGAGGCTGACTCTGGACCCATGTTGAAAAGTTGTTTGTTATTCAGGCTGTCTATCGAATGTTTAAGCAAAACAGGCAAGGCTACCGCTAATGCCAAATGCACACTCTGCTGTCATTGGAGCTGATAGAGCCACCTGATTGGTTTAAACTTCCAAAACAGCAACGCAATACATATTTTTGTGTAGGCAACATTTTGGCGAAACTGTGTTCATAAAATGTAACGAGTAACAACACATATTGTAGAAATGTAGCGGAGTAAAAGTATAGATAATAGCTGCAAAATGTAACGGAGTAAAAGTAAAAAGTATGCACTATTATTTTTACTTAAGTAAAGTACAGATACGTAAAAAATCTACTAAAGTACAGTAACGGAGTAAAAATACTCTGTTACATTCCACCACTGTCCATATGATGGCGCTAACGGTCGAGTGCAGAATGAATGGAGGTCTATGGAGCTATACCCCTCAAAATCCACTTTTCTCAGGATATATATATTTTTCTAGTAACTTGAATTTGGAATAGTTTTTTGGTTCTAAAAAGACTCTTACAATGTCAGAGACGTCATACACATCGTAGGACCAGAGATACCGTATTACGGCAAGCTCCGGTCACTTTCTTTTCTCTGTCGAGGCATCGACAACACAGCTGACAGGTTAGGCTCCCCCTGTCGATACACATGCTAGAAAGAGTTTTGGCTTGCTAATGTTGTTTCTAATGTTGCTAATGCTCAGACATTATGATTCCACTTCGGATGCCATCAAGCGGGATCTCTGGTCGTAGTCAGTCCATCACTAACCAATCAGCATTCATTATCAGAATGCTAGCGTGTTATGGGCAACAACGACTCACCCTGTAAGAAATCGAAAGGACATAAGTACTCGTTCATCCAATTTTCGACCTATAATCCATGTTGAACATGCAAAAACAACAATTAAATCTGAGATTTCTCAACGACAATCAGGTGAAAGAGACTAATTTCGCCGTTTAGCTCCATAGACTCCCATTCATTCTGCACTCGACCGCGATCGATCCCAGTGGAACTCTGGTGGAACTGCAACAAAATTCGGTACTTAATGAGGAGTGGCAAGGCTTTCCTTTAAACAGGCTTTGGTCTGGGCTTTCGGTACCCATTGCAGATCTTGGAAATGTATTTTCTATTTGGGCCAATCAGCGAACAGAGGGAGTGGCTGAGAACGATAACGCAGAATGGACCAGAAATCTTGCCTTTTTAGTGGACATTACGGAATACCTAAATGTGTTGAATGTTACTATGCAGGGCCCCAACAAACTTGTCACATAATATTTTGATAGTGTTAGTGCTTTTCAAAGTAAACTCGAATTATGGAAGACGCAAGCCTGGTCCTAACCAGACTCTCGTACATATTACATTTGTACAGAGGGTCTGGCTCCGCTTCATTGACAAACGTTGTATTCCTTGTAGGCGGGTACTCTGTTGAAGTTTAAAACTATTGGATCTGCCCAGGGCCACAACATCATTGCCACCAAGAAAACTCAGCACTTGTTCTTGCTCCGGCTTTAATTACTGGATATTCGGCAGTGTTGCCACACGGACCGAATGGCTTCGCTCGCGTCTTTCTCCGCCACCATTACGGAACTACAACACAAACTAGCACACGACATCAACGTTATCGTTCTCAGCCACTCCCTCTGTTCGCTGATTGGGCCAAATAGAAAATCTATTTCCAAGATCTGAAATGCGTACCGAAGATCCAGACCCAGTACAGAAGCAAAATCAAAATTGAGGAAGTACGTAGGTGGGCAGAGCCAGGCTAGCGATTGAGTTGCTTGTATTTGAATTTATGTTCCGTTGCAAAGTTTAGGAGGATACTACGTTTTTGTGGCAAAAAGTGTATTTTGGCGGCAAAGGGTACTCAGTTATAGCCAACGTCACTACGCCTAATAGCAACGACGCATGGATACAACGTGGTATAGACGTTCTAGCACCCAAATTGGAGTTTGGATTATGAGTGTAAAATACCACCCTCAAAAAAATCCCAACCATTTGGCTTTGTTGAGAAAGCGATTTAGAGTGGAACTGAAATCTCTGATTTTTTATTTAGGTAGTGAAAGTCTTTGAAACTTGAGCGAGTGCGGGTCGCCCGTGAGACCGGCAGCCATGCTAGAAAGCGTCATATTAGTATTAGTTAATATACCACTTAAACAACACATGGTAGTGAAGCATATTATGGTTCTTTGTTTTAAAACTTATGATTTTGTATGAAATATCTGTTCTGTTTTGATTATTTTTTAAGGTGAATACGCAAAATGTCCTGCGGTGTGACCGTAACATAGGTGAAGCATTAAACTTACATATGAACAAAATAAAACAGAAATATCTGGAGCAGCTAATAACTGCCTTGGCATTATATAGTATATATTTACATTATTAATATTAGGTTTTAATATGCGCAAAACCAGTAAATTAGTATTTACAGCAAAATAACTTTCGTAACACAAATGCTGTCCTGTGACGTGACGTGGAAAATCAGATTTTTGAAACGGCAGTTACATGGACAACTATAGGGGTCCTTAGTCAACCCCCCCTACCAGGAAGCCCCCCAGATGTTGGAATGTACAGTGAAGGTTAAAAGGTGAGCTTTTACCTCTAATTAATTTAATACATTTCACTGTTTCTGTCAGACAATGAATGTGTCATTCACTATCAAAATGGCCACAACAATAAAAATGTCCTGCGGTGTGACGGCCCTGTCCTGTGGTGTGACAGCCCTGTCCTGTGGTGTGACGGCCCTGTCCTGTGGTGTGACGGCCCTGTCCTGTGGTGTGACTACTCCGTCCTGTGGTGTGACATAAATTAGTTTGATGTCTTGTTTGGTCTTTATCTATTATTCTTTAAATGTTATATATATTAGGTATTTGAGTCAATGTGACATAATAATTTATTGTTTGTGGAATGTTAACAATCACATTAAAGGTATTTTTGTCGATTTTTATAGCATGAGCAAAGAATGAGCAAAGAAAGGACTAAGCAGTACCGGGAAAGGTTAAACCAGGATGAAGTCAGGCGTGAGGAGATCCTTAGGGAGAGAAGAAGAAAGTAAATAAGCTGATAATAGGGAAAGGGAGTTGAGGCTTTCTTTAAAATGTACACTTTGTGTAGAAACTGTGCAACAACTGTCTCTGCTTTATCAACAGATATCAAGAAAAGAAAGCTAAGGGAGAAATTCCACCAAGAAATATAAGTTGCCTCCCAAAACAAAAAAAAGAAAAGCGTTGTGAAGAATGGAGGCAGACAAAGGCAAAGAACAGGAAGAAGAAGAAAGATCTGGCAACTATTTTAGACATGACTCCCCCATCACCTGAAGGACTTGTCCATGGTTCTCCTGTGCATGGTTCTCCTTCTCTATCTCCCATTCCAAGTGCTTCTATTCTGTCAACAATCAGCCATAACCTTCCCTTAGCCCATCCACCAAGCAATAGGCGGAAGAAAACAGTGTCAAGCCAAATTGAGAGCCAAAGTCAAGAAGCTGGAAAAAGAGAACATGACGCTTAAATCAGAGCTGGATGGCATAAGAAAAGTGAACAGCAAAATGAGGGTCCAAAAGCATCGCTGGGGCAAAAGTAAGGAATCTTCCCGTCAATCCACCATCAGACGAGCAAAGAAAAAGGTTGCTACAGATATTCATTTTCTAACCAGAGATGAAAACAGTAGGCTCTTGGCGGGAAAAAAGGATACAATAGGGCGGAAAAATAAAATGCAGCGGCGTGTTCTGACCAACACATTATTGGAGCTCTACACCAAATTCAGCCAGGAATGCACCTTGGTGCATCAGATGTCATACCGTCAGTTTGTGAGGTACAGGCCCAAGCACATCACAGAGGCCAGACCCACAGACAGGAATACGTGTGCGTGTTATCAGCATGAGAACATGCATCTTCTCATAGAGTGTTTGGTACGTAAAGGCCTGATCGCAACCAAGAGCCTTTCCCATCTTCTGTCTGAGATCACGTGCAATGCTGAAAATCAGCAGTGTATGAAAAGGCTGTGCACAAACTGCTGTTTTGATGAGGTGAAGCTCAACACACATGATACCTCTGAATTGGCAAGGTGGGAGCAGTGGCAGCGAGAAGATGTGACTGTGGGTGACAAGGTGTACAAAAACTGGGTGAAGAAAGGGGTGAGTGGAACACTGGGACAACTTGCAGAGGCCTTCCAACATGCCTTGGAGTCGATAGCATCCCACCAGTTTAACTGGATGCACCAAGCACGGAACATAAGAGAGTTGAAGGGAAATTTGCAGGAGAACGACTTAGCTTTACATATAGATTTCTCTGAAAACTATGCTTGTAAACTTAATACTGAAATACAAGCTTTTCACTTTGGTGGAAGTAGGAGCCAGGTTACCCTCCATACAGTTGTAGCATACCCCAAAACAGCCACCCAGAGCTTTGCAACCATATCAAAGTCTCTGAGGCACGATGAGCGTGCTGTGTGGGCTCACTTACAGCCGGTCATTGAAGACCTCCAGATCCAGCATGGCTCACCGTTTGAGTCACTCCATGTAATCAGCGATGGTCCTGTGACGCAGTACCGCAATAAGACCAACTGTTTCCTGATGAGCACTGTGCCATTTACCTGGGGGTTCCAGAGTGTAACATGGAATTACAGTGAAAGAAGTCACGGAAAAGGGGCTCCTGATGGGGTCGGAGCTTGTGTGAAGCGGATGGCAGACCAGGTTGTGCTAAGGGGACATGATCTACAAACTGCTGAGGCACTGTTTGACTTCTTGGCCAGCAAAGATGAGATGAAAATCCAAATTAAATGGATAGAGGAAAAGGACATTGCTGAATTTGACACACTGCTCCCTCCTGTCCTACCAGCTGTGAAGGGTATACTGGGCACACACCAGATTTTCACTACGACACCGGGAGAAATATTTCACAGGGAAGTCAGTTGCTTCTGCAACTATCCCAAAGTGTGTGACTGCTTTAACGTCAAACAAGTCACAATGACCACTGACAGTCCAGGTCAAGAGGTGAGCACAGTCCCTCCCTCCCAAGATGATGAAGGTGACCAAGATGTGTTGGAGGTGGGAAAGTTCATCATTGTCAAATATGATGAGAAGCGATATGTGGGCCAAATCTCAGATATTCAGGGAGAGGACATACAGGTGAATTGTATGGTTCAGCGTGGACAGAAGAATACTTTCCAGTGGCCTGACAAAGATGATCGCATCTATTACTCTCGTACCAACATAATTGGGGGGGATATCTGAGCCCTGTGGTAGAGTGGCAAAATTGGACCAACTCGATAGGATCATGTTCAACACATTGCTTTTTCTAACATGATTTCAATGACATTCTACTGAGAAGCAAAATATGTTTTGTCTTCTTCTTTTTGACGACTGGTGCCTCTAATATGTTGATTATTCAGTATGTCTTGTTGTTGACAAATGTTAAGCTAAAAATGCAAATGGGTTTGTTTGTTACAAAAGTAATACATTTTACCAATAAAGTTCATACAATGTCTCATCTCTTCCTGTGGTGTGACGGCACGTCCTGTGGTGTGACATCACTTCAAATACAATTAAATTACTTTTCCTAATCTTAACTAACTTGTATTATTATGTACATATGAAAATATTGCATAATTTAACTATCAAAAAGAAAGCAGACATTTTCATTAGGGTTTTTTTTTCATTTTATAGAATATTTCCACTAGAGTGAGTGATAAAAGATGGCACAAGTGAATAATCAAATAAAAAATCAGCTATGAAAAATAATCATATGCAGAATTTTAATTAACATTCTGAAAGAGTACTTCTTAAACTTTAAACATACCGAAGTTGTACTTGAAATCAATAATAGTAAAATATTTGTATTTTGTCATAGTGACATGTCACACCGCAGGACAAATTGTGGCTGAAGCTATAAGAAAAGCTTCAAAAATAATGAAATTATACAAAAAATCTACGGAACACTAGCAGTTTAACAAAATTCAGCATTTGAACATTATAATTTCATACAACTGTAATCCTCATTAGAACTTTATAAAAAAAAATACTGTTTCACCCTTATTTGTCAACTACCCATATTCGTTCTTTGATTGTTCGGTCAATTCTAAACCAAAAAACAGAAGGAGGGCAATGTTATGACGATATGAGTATTGTGAAGACAGCCAGCGGGTCAGCATATTTTTGTGATTTGAGTGAGACCGCATCTTGTTTTGACGTTAGCTTCAGAGTCAGACTCGGTCGCCCACTGGTACTGGCAGTGTGTAGCATAGACATATATACATGTCTATGGTGTGTAGTACTGTTCTAATTTCCGGAGCTTTCAAACAATCAGTGAAGTGTGGCTATAGCAACAGCAGCCAGCTTGCCTAGCAAACTTCTTTTGAAATAGCCATTTTCCCTTAAATTCATGTCAAACTAATTTACGTTTTGGGGGGCATATTTTCAGTTAGCAGACAATACTGCTTGAATCGCGATTCCATCTGAAATATTGCCCGTGACAAAGTTGTTACAGTAGCTTCTTTCTAGGGGGTTCGCTTGTTTCAAAGGGTGTTCTTAATGAATTATGCAATGTGAGTAGCTACATGGCAAATTGCTTGAAAATATCACTAGAAGGGAAAAACTTAAGGGGATGGACCCACCTGCAACCAAGCAGGCATAACCTACAATTTCCCCAGAAATTGTACGCTCTCTAGTTATTATTGTATTGTGATTCGATTATTTTTCACCCTATTATTTAGATTTCTTATTCCCAATTTCCAGAGAGGAGTGTCCAAAACGCTCCTGGGCCACAGGGGTGTGCGATTTCCCGGGCCACAGGAAAAAGCAGAAGGCCCTGATGACAGCACAGAATGAACTAAGCCTACCCCTGCACAAGCTCATCGAAGAATCTCCGGCAAGGTGGGGATCTCTTCTGAAGATGATGAAAAGAGTCCTGGAGCAGGAAAAGGCCATTACACAGGTCCTGGCAGGGGACAAAAAGAAACGGCACCGTGTACCTACCTGGCAAGACATCCAGGTCTTGGAATCAGTCACAGCAGCACCGAAGCCACTCCACGACTTTACAGATGCTCTGTCAGGAGAAGCGTATGTGAGCGTGTCCTATTTGAAGCCTGTCATCAATCTGTTAAATGCAGAGGTTCTAAATCTGAGCGAGGAGGACGATACAGAACTGACCAAAGAGATCAAGATCAAGGTTCTCGGTTACTTGAATGACAAGTACACTGACCCTGCAACAGATGAGCTGCTCTCCATGGCTACCTTTCTAGATCCAAAGTTCAAGACCAGGTAATAATAATAATAATAATAATAATGCATTTTATTTATATAGCGCTTTTTTTTGACACTCAAAGTCGCTTTACAGAGTCAAGTATTCATTCAGACCCAGTCATACCGGTGGTGCAGAAGCGAGGCTGCCATTCTGCGCCATACGGACCCTCTGACCACCAACATTCATTCAACATTCATACGCATTCATACGCATGTCTTTATGATGGTGGGGGAAACCGGAGTACCCGGAGGAAACCCACGCAGGCACGGGGAGAACATGTAAACTCCACACAGAAAGGACCTGGAGCGACCGGGGTTCGAACCAGGGACCTTCTTGCTGTGAGGCGACAGTGCTAACCACTGCGCCACCGTGCTGCCCAGGTACATGTCCGCTGAGAAACTGGAGGACATTAAGGTATTTATTCATGTGTTCTTGTTTTATTGCTTCAAATGTAAAGCACTTTGGGCTGCATTTTATGTATGAAAGGTGCTATACAAATAAAGTTTTATTATTTTCATTTTTTAAGGTGAGCGCTGCCTCAGAGACCAAAGCCCTCCTGGTGGAGAACACAGCCCTGGGAAAATCGATACATATCTACTGACCATAGCCAAAACAAACAAACTGTGCTGTCCTCCACCTGCGTTTCCTTTTAGCAGGCTTAGACAGCTAGCTAACACTTTTCTTCGAATGCATAAAGATAAACTACAAGTCTTGATTTTCTTGCGTTTACTGTTTTCCCGTACTGCATGTATTCATACATGTTGACTTTTTGTAAAACTGGAACAGAATAAAACAAAGACATACATAAATACCACGTGAAACAATGTGGCACAACAATAGCATAAATGCGAGAGCTAGCATCATTTAGCTATTTTCTAGCTCTGAATTCTCGACATTTGTAAAACGTACATTCAACCTATTTCCAAAAATGTCTAAACGGCATTTAGACAACAACAAAACACACTATAATATGTATGGCAAGCCGTTTTATCATTTAATCAATGAATTCTTGATATCCAAAATTCGAATTGTTGATATCAACAATTGCATTTTGGATATCAAGAATTCGAATTTTGGATATCAACAATTGCATTTTGGATATCAAGAATTCGCATTTTTGATATCAACAATTGCATTTTGGATATCAACAATTCGCATTTTGGATATCAACAATTGCATTTTGGATATCAACAATTCGCATTTTGGATATCAACAATTGCATTCTGGATATCAACAATTCGAATTATTGATATCAAGAATTGAATTCTGGATATCAACAATGTATGCTAATGACTATCATGTGGGCGGGAGTAGGCAGGCTACGTAAATTCTGTTTGCACAGGCGTAACATTTTCTACGCTAAGAGCGTTGCCCACTGCGGCCATTGTAGACTTTGCAATCCATTGGCGTTCGGTTTAGTTCAACATTGATTTTGAAAATGGATTACTTTGGATGTTTTGAGACCCCCCAAAACGTAATAATTGTCCTAATTTTTATGAATGTAGGCTATTGTACGTGTAACATAGTTATCTGGGTTCAGATTAAATTCCACTAAATTGGCAGAACTACGCCATCTACTGTTCAAATGTGTAGGCTACTTGCTCTGAGTTACTTACGTTGAAGCATACATTAAGCTTTCAATTATTTGTAATAAAATTACTAAACTTTCCTCTTGGAGCTATAGATGCTAAACCGTCCAACACAATCCAAAACCAACTCATTTGACATAAGTAGGCCTATGTTGTTCATGTGGAAGGGAAAAAGCAGGGATTGTGTTTGGTTATTTCACAAATATGTTGAAATGATGCGGTTCATAACAAAATATGCGTTCATTAATTTCCAGGACTTTTCCAATGGGTGTTATTAAGCATTCCAATTACAGTCCTAACTTGGACACACATTGCATCCCTGTGTCTGTCTCACTGTACATGCATGTATGGGATTTCCCATGTAGGCTACTTGTTATCCTCCCTCCCTCCTATTAACGAGTTCATGTCCCACCCCACCGACACTGCCACTAACATGCTGTTATCCACATTAGCTGAATCACTGGACACCCTCTGCCCCCTATCAACTAGGCCTGCGCGATCTTCTCCCTCCTGCCCGTGGCTCACTGATGTTATTCGTGAAGAACGTTCCACCCTTCGAGCAGCTGAGAGGAGATGGCGCAAGTCTAACGACAGTCTAGACCTTGATAAGTATCACTCCCTCCTCAAATCCTTCTCCGCCCATATAACTGATGCTAAAACGTACTACTTCTTGAACAAAATTAACTCTGCCTCAAACCCTCACAAACTTCTCTCTACCTTCTCCACCCTTCTTATCTCATCATACCTGTCGGGAAGATCCTACCAGGTCTCCTGGGGAGGCGATGTGTCTGACCCCCGCCAGCTCTCCACTGGTGTCCCACAGGGACCCCTCCTCTTCTCCCTGTACACCACCTCGCTTGGACCAATCATCACCTCCCATGGCTTCTCCTACCACTGCTACGCTGACGACACCCAGCTCTACCTGTCGTTCCCCCCGACCGATACGGGGATCTCAGCCAGGATTGAGGCCTGCCTCACAGACATCTCCGCCTGGATGACCAAGCACCACCTCCAGCTGAACCTCGCCAAAACAGAACTCCTCATCATCCCGGCCAAACCGTCCATCTCCCATGATCTCTCAATCACCCTGGTATCTGCGACGGTGACCCCTTCATCCTCTGCCAGGAACCTCGGGGTTACCATGGATGACAAGCTCTCCCTCACAGCCCACATCGCTGCTGTCTCCCGGTCGTGTAGATTCACCCTCTACAACATCCGGAAGATCAGGAGATACCTGTCTGAGCACTCCACCCAGCTGCTAGTCCAAGCACTTGTCCTCTCCAAGTTGGACTACTGCAACTCGCTGCTCGCCGGGCTCCCAGCATGCGCAACCCGCCCTCTCCAGAGGATTCAGAACGCAGCGGCCCGTCTGGTCTTCAACCTACCCAAACGCTCCCATGTTACCCCGCTCCTCGTCTCCCTTCACTGGCTGCCCGTCACGGCCCGTATCAGATTCAAGACCCTGTTACTGACCTTCCGAGCGGTGAATGGGACTGCACCCGACTACATCGAGTCTCTCCTCCAGCCCTACACCCCCACCCGCCACCTTCGGTCTTCCTCTGACAACCGTCTGGTGGTCCCACCGCTCAAGACCGCCCGGTCCCAACACAAGCTCTTCCCCTGTCTGGCCCCCCAGTGGTGGAATCAACTCCCCACCTCCATCAGAGACACTGACTGTCTCCCCACCTTCAAGAAAAGGCTCAAGACACACTTGTTCCGGGAGTACAACGGTACTTAGGAATAGTTTGCTGGACCCGATGTTAGTTTCCTCAAGGATCACAATGACTCTTGCTTAGAGACTTGTTGCTCTTGTTGGTTAGTGGTAACTGATTTAAATTGTTGTACTCGCTGTGAAATATGTTATTTTACTTGCTTTTCCACAGGTACAGTTGCACTTATAGCGATTCATGTTGTTTAATTGTAACTTGTTAACTACGTGCTCTTATGGTTCTTCCCCTTGGCACTTATTTTGGTTGTTCACTTATTTGGTTTGTTTTGTGTGCTTCATGTTTTGGCTACCCGCAATATCTTGTTGTTATTATCAGTGACCTATGCACTTTGTAAAGCTCTCTCTTGGAAGTCACTTTGGATAAAATCTTCTGCTAAATGAATACATGTAAATATACCTGAAGCCCTAGCCATTGGTGTGCTTACACTTACTGTAGCTGTGTTGAGGCATTGCTTCAAAAAGATCAACCCTCGCAAGGCAATTAGCCCAGACAGAATATTAGGTAGGGCTCTCAGGGGCTTCACTGTAAAGCTAGCAGGGGTCTTCAGTGACATCTTCAACCTCTCCCTCAGCCTGTCTGTACTCCCCACCTGCTTTAAGAGGACCACCATTGTCTCTGTGCCCAAGAACCAAGGTCACCTGCATGAACGACTATCACCCGATAGCACTGACCTCTGTCATCATGAAGTGCTTCGAGCGGGTAGTCAAATCATTCATCTGCTCCTCGCTGCCTCCCACCTTAGACCCTATGCAGTTTGCATACTGGTCCAACAGGTCTACAGACAATGCCATCGCCCTGACTATGCACACCGCTCTCTCCGACCTGAACAAAGGGAATACGTATGTGAGGATGCTGTTCATTGACTACTGCTCAGCATTCAACACCATCATCCCCTCCAGACTTGTCTCCAACCTTGTGGAACTAGGACTAAGCACCTCCCTCTGCAAGTGGATCTTCCACTTCCTGACGGGGAGGCCACAGGTGATGAGAATCGGTGACCGCACCTCATCCACCCTGATCACCAACACAGGCACCCCCAGGGCTGTGTGCTCAGCCTTCTCCTGTTCTCCTTGTTCACTCAAGACTGTGCGGCAACGCACAGCTCAAACCTCCTTGTTAAGTTTGCTGACAATACAACCATCGTGGGCTTCATATCTGACAGTGACGAGTCAGCCTACAGAGAGGTTGATATCCTGACATCATGGTGTCCACCCTCTCCAGAGGATTCAGAATGCGGCAGCCCGCCTGGTCTTCAATCTACCCAGACGCTCCCATGTTACCCCACTCCTCATCTCCCTCCACTGGCTTCCCATCAC
Source organism: Mallotus villosus (assembly GCA_903064625.1). NCBI lineage: Eukaryota > Metazoa > Chordata > Actinopteri > Osmeriformes > Salangidae > Mallotus > Mallotus villosus. Next base: position 53,274 of record CAEFZP010001192.1, on the reverse strand, counting down.
GGCCCATATCAGATTCAAGACCCTGGTACTGACCTTCCGAGCGATGAACGGGACTCCACCCGACTACATCAAGTCAATGCTCCAGTGACTCTTATTGAGAGACTTGTTGGTTAGTTGTAACTGACTTAAAACTATTGTACTTTCTGTGTAATATAATTTTGTTGCTTGCTTTTTTCCACAAGTACACCCTTGCACTTTTCGAGGTTCATGTTGTTTAATTGTATCTTGTTTAACTACATGGTTCGTCCCTTTGGGACCTATTTAGTTTTCACAATGTATGCTTCATGTTTTGGTAAAAGTGTCTGCTAAATGCATAAATGTAAATGTGTCACGACAATAACCTCTCTCTCAACGTCAGCAAGACTAAGGAGATGATTGTGGACTATAGGAGGCGGCAGGAGGAGGAGCATGCACCCCTACACATCAACGGATCCGAAGTGGAGAAGGTCAGCAGCCTCAGGTTCCTCGGGGTGAACATCAGCAATAATCTCACCTGGTCTGCTCACACAAGTGGCCCGGAGGAGACGGGAGAAGAAGTTTGGCATGGACTCAGTTATCCTCACTAACTTTTACAGATGCACTATAGAGAGCATACTGACTGGTTGCATCACAGTGTGATATGGGAGCTGCACAGACAGGGACCGCAAGGCCCTATGTAGTGTGGTCCGGTCTGCTGAGTTAATCATCGGCAGGAAGCTCCCAGCCCTACAGGACACCTACCACACACGATGCCTCAAGAAAGCTGGCAGGATCCTAAGAGACTGTTACCACCCATCCTTCAGTTTTTGTAGCCCGTTGCCTTCTGGCAGGCGATACCGAAGCATTCGGTCTCGCACCCGCAGACTGGACAACAGTTTCTTTCCAAGGGCCATCAGGCTTCTGAATGGACATTGATATGGACACTGATGTACTTCTCACTAATCACTTTACACACTGTCACTTTCAGCTACTGGTTGCACTATCAGCAATATTGCACTATTGTACTTCACTTGTCTTAGTATAGGTTTATATGGTTAGTATAGGTTATTATGTGTATTAGGGGTTTTGTATACTGTATTGAACATTGTATATTATTTGTATATTAGGAGGTTTACTATATTTTATCTTATTATAGATGTAATCTATGTTCTGTGTACTTATATGTTATGTTATGCCAGGTTGCTTTGCATTGTCTTGTCCAAAGAATTTCAGTGCCCAATCTGACCCTGTGTTGTTTTGTGCATCTGACAATAAAATACTTGAACTACCCCTTAGTTTTGTGCGTTCACGTGACAGTAAGTGGTGTCCCAATACTCTTTTTGATCGAGGGGTAGGGCTATTTCGTGGCACAAAACCAAGTGTTTTCGGGAGCTTACTTGAAACCAAGGGGTATGTGAATACTGCGCAACCTGCAACAATGGCGGCTAGATCAGTCCCATAAATGTAATATTTTCTGCTTAAATATATATATTTTTTAATACGACAGTCTTGTTTTGTGCTCTACACAGTCCTGTAAATTTTTCTTTGCAAAAATTGCAAAAAATCAATAGTTTGCTATGCTAACGTTACATCGCTGATTTGCACAACAGTCCTGCATTTTTCTGATTAGCCTTGAATGGACTCCATGCAGTTTTAACTCTTTAAGTCTTTACAGCGCGTTCGGCCATGCCGTTGTATTGTGGAAAATTAGGACTTGAAGTCACATGTTGGAAATCATACTCTGCTGCAAAATATCTGAACAGTTCAGCTGTGAATTGTGGTCCGTTATCGGTCATTAACTCTTCTGGTGTTCCGTAACGTACGAAGATGCTTTTCAACTTTTGTATGACTGTTTCTGAGTTTGTCTTTGGCAGTTCCAAGATCTCGAGCCATCTTTAAAAGTAGTCAATTACATCTAAGTACTGACGACCCTTATGCTCACATAAGTCAGCTGCTAGCTTCTGCCAAGGTAGGTCTGGCAGTGGTGTCGTGAGCAACTGTTCTTTGTTCTGGCTTGGTCTGTGGATACAGCAGTGTTGACATGACAACACCAGCTGTTTCACGTCACTGGCTATGCCTGGCCACCACACAGCACCTCTGTAACGTTCTCTGCACTTGGTAAGGCCTAGATGGCCCTGGTGTATCTTCTGGAGCTCTACGTCTCTCATGCGTTCAGGGATTACAATTTGTTTACCACGGCGCAGCAGTCCATTGGCTTCACTAAGTGAGCCACGCTCTTTAAAGTATACATTTGCCTGTAACGCTACGCTCTTTAGATGTTCTGGCCACCCCTTGTGGACATACCTATCTGACTGATGACAGGCTTTCTCACCCTAAGGTCATCCTCAACTGAGTCGACGTATGCTTGCACCTCTGCTTCTAGGTCACCTGGCGGAGTGTCCGCCACGGGTTGTCTAGACAGGGCATCTGCTACTACTAGTTGTTTTCCAGGAACATATTCGGAAACTGGTCACCACTTGCCCCAAGAACTCCAACTCTGGCTTGCTGAACCAACATTTCTCCTTATTTAACCTTAGACCTGAGGCCTGTATGGTCTCCATGACCCGCTTGAGTCTCTGGTCGTGAATGTCTTGTGTTTCACCAAACACCAAAATGTCATCCATGTAGACAACTGTACCGTCGTGCCCCTGCAGTAGCTCAGACATCTTTCATTGAAAGATTTCGGGCGCTGACATGATGCCAAAGGGTAACCTTTTGAAGCAGTATCTGCCCAGCGGTGTGATAAAGGTGGTCAGACGTGCACTGTCTTCTTTTAGAGGGATTTGTCAAAATCCACTCTCGGCATCCAGGCTGGAGAACACTGTACTCTTGGCTAACTTGGGAAGTATATTGTCCAACGTAGGTAAGATCAATTTCTCTCGTTTCACATTCTCATTGAGTCTTTTTAAATCCACACAGATTATTATTTTTCCATTCTTTTTAATCACCGGCACCAGAGGTTAAATTGGGCCGGGGCTGTCCGGGGCGGAGCCCCGGCACATAAGCGGCCGGGTCTGGAGTTCTGCACAGCAGATCTGCTGCGCAGCAGCTCCAGCCGATTTTGGCAGTCTGCCTAGTCCATCAAGAGCAATGTTGTCCTACTCATTTAAAACTTTTCCATTGCAAATATATGTTGTTTTAAAACACAATTCTAAATAATGGTAGGGATAGGCTGGCCCAGACATCTGGAGCAAGTTTGAGAAGTAGGCATATCGCGCACGAAAATTATAAATTTACGCTACCATCTTTGAAGAGGTAGATTTTGAGGTGAGGGGACTGACAAGGCAGAAGGTAAGGTGGTCCACCGGACTGGCCATCGGGAGCACCGGGAGATTTCCTGATGGGCCCAAGCACTTCTGGGCCGGAGGGCCGCTTGCCTTATAATTTTTTTTACTAGCCTACTAATAAAATGTCTACGCAGCCCTTAGTGCCGCTTACACACGACAGTGACACTGACAGATGGAAAGCTAGCTATAGAGACAATATAAAGATGGAAAACCAGGCTAAGAAACGTAAACGTATTACCTTCACTAGACAATGTTTTACCAATTGGCGCTATGCGCGCTCGCATTAAGCATGGAAGTCTCTAACTAGCCTCATGACTCATGGCTGAAGTTACGTTTCTCCAGCTCTCCCCAGGTTGGCAAAAGAAGTATCTCAAAATGCATCAGATTGATGCTTTAAAATATGGAATATTTAATTTTTCTTATGGGGGAGCATGCACCCGGACCCCCTTAGAGGGGTAATATCCTTCTCACCTTTTTCACCCCTGACCCGTTTTCATGCCTATTATTTACTGCATAATCCACGAAAGATTTGTGAAATTTGCCCCTCGGTCAGAGCCCCCCCCACATAGAAAATACCAATTTAACCCCTGACCGGCACCATAGGAGCGCACCATTCAGTTGGTTCGGTTATTTTCTCTATTATGCCCATAGACTTAATTTTTTTCAGTTCCTCTTCCACTTTGAAGAGTAGGGGAATAGGAACCCGTCTTGGTACGGCTACACTGTACGGCTGTGCATCGTTTTTTAAGATGATTTTTACTGGATCCCCTTTCAGTGTGCCCATATCACTGAATGAGCGCTTAATTAAGCCTAGTTTAGTAGCCACAGTTCGGCTAAGGAGGTTTTCTCCACTGGTTTTCACAACCACTACACGGAAACAGCAGGTTTGTAGCTGTCCATGGACATGGGCTTTAATTTTGGCTAAAAACTGTCCCCTTGTGGCCACAACTTTGCAGCTTGTTTTTCACCTCTACAAGTTTGGGCTTTACTTTTAGACCCCGTTTACACGGAGAGAAAACGCATATATTTTCATGCGGGTTGGCCTTTCATTTACACGAAAACTGAGGTTTTATCACGGAAAACGATCATTTCTAAAAACTCCGGCCAAGGTGGAGTTTTCTGAAAACTCAGTTTTTGTGTTTGCCTGTGCACTAGGCTAAACAGAGTTTTAGGTTCTCAAACGTCACATATGCGACCAAAAATGCAGCACGTCATGTGAGTGTCCTGTTTGTATTGTAATGGGGTCATTTATTTGTGAATTGCTTTACATTTGCGAATCACAAAATACATGTGTGCATCGTGTTACATTTATTTGTGAATCATTCAAACAAATGAGCCTCGCGCCTGAAAGTCGATCGTGTTATTCGTAGTTGTTGTTGATTTCGAGAATTCTGATTGGTTTGCATGGCTTTATCCTTCACAGTACACTGCCGCCTACAGGTTTGGCATAGCTATGAGGGCGCTGGGGGCGTATTGATGCGGGTTCCTGTTATCAGAAACCTTTTTGAAAACGATCTTGTGTTTACAACGTTATTTTTGAAAACGGAGGGGCAGAAATATTTGTTTCTGTAAATACCCGGCTATGTGTAAACGTGGCCTTAATGTTTCATATGTGGTTTCAGACATCACTAATGCATCCGGGACGGAGTCAATCTTGAACGAGACTGGTGTGTGTGCTACAGTCAGAGTGGTCCGCCATGGTGGCTCATCCTCAGCTAACAATGAATTAATCATGCTTTGCTCCTGTTGCACTGACCCTAAGATCATGCATTCCTCCACATTAGCCTCAGTTATTTTGTGTACAGCTGCTTTTGAGTGGCACATGTGTCAGAGATATTAATCTATCAAGCATTGCACAGTCAGTCGGTGAACAAGTTAAGAATGCTTTATTGCTTGCGGCCACAAGGAGACAAAAACATCACACGCCATTGTGCTAGAAGGTTGTCTGACTAGCAACCGTTGTTGCTAATCATTTTAAACACCAGCGCTCAGGACTGTAATTGGCTAATACAAAGTATTTAAATGTCCCATTCTCTTCTTCATTGGCTCCTCTGCATAGACCTTGCGCGCGTGTGTGCGTGCGTGTTTGAGTGTGTGCATGTGTGCTCTTTGACCCCTGTAAGCCTCCCCCACTTTCCTTTATGGCCTCTCCAGAAAGATAGTGGTCAAGACCAGGGGCCTGTACTACGAAGCAAGATTTGGCGTTAGCGAGGTAACTTCAGGTTCAACCCCGGGTTTTCTGTACTACGAAGGTGGATCACTTGTTATCGGGGTAGATCGCCATGGTAACATATGCTGAACGGCTAACCTGGTCGGGAGCAGGTTATAGTTGGAGATCAGAGATCAACCGGTATAAAAGCCCCGCCCACTAACTCATTCTTGAGAGGATAATGGCGTTACCGTTCATAGAAGATGTGGAGCTTGGTGCGCGGATATTGAGAGGTGCGCTCAGAACAGCCAGAACATCAGAATCAGAAAGGGTTTTAATCGCCATGAAAGTTTGCACAGACAAGCAATTTGCTTTGGCAGGAAGGTGCGTCGTTAAACATATAGGAATCCTAAAAAAATAATATGAGATCTAACACATACATAGACTAGCAATGCTTAGAATGTGCATATGCAATGCATAGCGTTGCGTTATTTCGCTACGGGTACTTTTATGTAGTGTCATGTTGATATGTTATTCCTATTCAATGGGGTGTCTCCCCTTGAAACCCCTTCTGCTGTCCTTGGGTTGCTTTGACCCACTTTCTAATTATTTCCATATCAAAATGTTGGGTTTCTTTCAACCAACACATTTCAAACCAAAAATAACAATGTGTATACGTAGCCTACAATGATCATTTCACTACCCACAAAAGACACAACAAAAAAGCCACAAAAAGGTATAAAAACACTAAAACGTAGAAAAAAGTTTAACAAATACATCGTCATGTGTTCTCCCTTTCCTAGGAACACAGAAATATAATGTCAGTGTAACTAAGTTTAGTGTAATTCAGTCATGTACTATATCTTCTCATATTCTATATCTCCAACCTTGTTTTTTTAATTAAAAGCCTCTTATACTCTATATCAAGCTCCAGGGTTCTTTTATACAGGGCCCTCACATTGTCTGCTCCAACCTGAAACAAATAAAGAACATTGTCCCTTTGTAAGGCACACTTGGAGAAAGTTGAAGGTGTCCATTTGACTACTGTGTTTCAAGGTTCATTGCTTATACCTTGTGTCTTTGTCTTGGCCTTGAAGTGGAGGCCCTATGCTCAGGGGGAGGAACAAGTTCCTCTTCCTGCTGAGTTTAACACCATAGCAATTGAATCAATTGATTTATATTTGAAATGAGCACTTCAAGGACTTATGTCTCATGTTATGTTCAGACCACCACCATTAGTAAGTCATTACAGACACTTCAATCACAGCCACACGTTCACACACTCTCACCATCTATGTTGCAAGTGGTAAAACAAAATCAAAAGTGTACCCCCAAAATGCTCTCTGAGCAGGCAGGCACAGTTTCCTGATCATCTAGGACCTCCACTCCTCCCAGAAAGTAAATGGCATATTTGATCAATATTCAACAACCACATATGGCATACGTACTGGCGTATGACTATTAGTTTCATGGTTACCTCTGTATGGCACAGTGGGACGACAGTGGATGGTGGCAGCAACACCACTATATTTCCTGTCACTGCAGAGGACAGTAATACATTCCACTTAGTATTGATAGTTTATTTACCCTTAGTATAGATGGTCCACATATTTACATTTAAGGTTCCTATGTGTTTATTGTATGCACCTTCCTGCCAAAGCAAATTCCTTGTCTGTGCAAACTTTCATGAATAAATCCCTTTCTGATTCTACATTTCACTTCTACAATATTTATAAATAATTGTTGAATGCACATGGTCACATAGATCACTTGAAACATACATATGCCTGGGTTTCCGAGCTGCTGCCACCAGTGTCTGAAGAAATGCCCCCTTCCACTCCTTCCATCATGGGGCGACCCTGATAGCTTGAGAGGGCCAGCTCCTCAGCAAGAGTGAAGTCCTGTGGAGGAGTTAATTGTTCTATGGGCCCTTTGTAGCTATACCAATATCCTACAAAAGGTAGGCTACTGGCAATTAAGCCAGTAAGTATTGCTTACTGCTACTTACTTATGTTTTTATTTTTTTATTTGCTCCCACGAGCATTTGCGTTTGCCACTTCCAGGGTTGCAACTAAAATAATACAGCAACAAAAGTTTAACGTTATGGAATGCACACGTGTAATTATGGTCACATCTTGTGCCTGGGACAGTGATATCAATAAATCATGTAGGCTAGTTTACGCATTTACAGCGTCTGCTATTTTCTACCAGTTTAGCAGCAGCAAATTCGTTGATTTTTGCCTGTATTATATGTCTGTATTCCTGATATGTTCGTGTAACAATATTTCACGCAGGAGGAGTAGACAAAGTTTGTACATTTATTGTCCGGAATGTCCGCTCCTCTTCCGTGACATATGCGGCTCTTGTTTTGTCCGTGTTTGCGATTGGATATACGGTGCAAACACCGCCCCTTTATGTGAACGCGCACATCTCTAGATTAGAAAGATCTGGGTTGAGTTAGAGAGTTGATAACCGCCGTCGTGATACCATTTATCGTGATTGCGATTGTCTCGCTTTGTGTAGCGGGGTAACTGAGAGTAATCCAGAGCATGTTGATCTTGCTTCGTAGTACAGGCCCCAGGTCCCCTTGTTTATGTAAGCCTAGTGTTACCCAGAGTTCAGATTTGGGGTTAGGCCTATCTTTGCACACAAGGAATACTGTAACACAGAATCATTCTTATACAGGATAAATATTTTACATCTTCAAATTCTCCCACAGAAACCCATGGTATTGGGATAAAACCCGTCATCACTCAGCAGTGGTTATTTGACGTCTGATGCATTGGACCTCATCTCAGATCTCCTTCACACAAAACCAAATAGAAACAAAGATTGCAACAAAGAAATCAATACAGAAATCATCAGGATATGTACATGCCTTGTCGTCTACATGGTCATCTCTAAAACCAAACATTCACTAAACTGTCAGTCAGGTTTTTCTAAGACAGTCTATACAAGGCCCTGATTGTGCTCTTCCTCTGGTGATAAGCAGTTCTCTCCTAGGTCAGGGAGCCATAAAACCTCCCCCGAAGGTGATCTACTGAGAGCAGTCAGGCCTTTAGGTCAACAGACATTTTCTCCAGCTCTTTTACAACTGCTGCATGATAAGACATCTCTTTGGCACATATCCTGAAAAAGGTCTTACATGTTCTCAATTTCTGTTTCTTTTCAAATGAATATCAACTTTCTGTAGTACAAACAGGTCTCTCAAAAACAAAACATTAAGCTTTAATGCAACTCCAAAATAATATTTCATCAAGTCACATCAATGAAACAGGATTGTTATCACTTCTTCCGACAGTCTATAACTGTTCTCAAACTTCTGCCCTGGAACATAACAATTCAACTGAAACATCTTTACGTAACTGGTAGAACGTATCATGATAGGAGTGTTTGTACCTCAATTTTATTTCCACAGAAAGGTTTCCAACTTATCTCAAGATTAAAACTTAACTTATGAATCTATTTACCATTTGCATTGTCATCAATGAAATTGTTAAATCATTATATCCGTAATCATAGCACCATTTAGTTCATACGTATTTCAACATACAAAACGTCATTTCCAAGACAATTCCCATTATTATCACAAAGTCCAATTTGCTGAAACGGATGCCATGATTGTGTATGCATGGTGATTGTGTAATCTTCTCATAGAAAATGTAGTCTAGTTGATTCAAACGGCAACCTCAACACACTGTACTATAGGCACAGCGCGGAGTTCTCCTTAAATTGACATCATCAACCAACATGCACGCTCGACTCACGTGTACTATGCCATCTCCTCTGAAACTAACCAGGAATGACCCTGTTCACCTCTATCATTTCCAGGACTATGTTTCAAATCCACCCCCACAATCCAGTCTCCTTAGGTCAGTGACCTCTCACTGGATTGGGACAGCATCTCTCGCCTGTCTGTGAATTTCAGAACATAGTAGACTACACAGTATTAAAGTTACATTCTCACAGTGGTCAGTTGAAAGCAACTGACTCCTCGCTCCATTCCTGAATCTTTACATTTCTTTAGCTCAAAAGAAGTCCATGCATATCTTGTTCTCTCTCAAATAGGGCATGCTAAAAAGTTTTTTCTTAAAGTTTTTATCCTTGTATAGTTTGTAAATCCATTTGCCATAAACACTTTCGTTATCACCATCCCTCCTGTTTGAGACATGATTCATCCCATGGCTCAAATCAGCACATAACGAAATAGATTCCTTTCCTTAGTAACATAAGTTGCACCTCTGAATTTACATAACCCACCAGTTTGGTGACACTTCCTGCATATCTCTCAAGAAAGTCACATCCACATTTCCTAATGTTAAGACACCTGTATGGCTGCCTCTTCTGCGCCACATCAGCTTTAGCATTTCCAGACAAATAAAATCAATGTTATCAGTATGAACTTCTAGTAGAGCAAACAAATTAATCAATATCTTCCCTTGCAGATCATTTCATCTTTTAACCATAGAGAACAGTAAATGAAGAGGCTCTTACATTGTCAAATAGGACACCCATCCTTTCTACCTTTCCCTGCGTACTGTATCCTAGCCTATTTAGTTCACACCCTAAGTCTCTGTTTGCCGTTGGTTTCTTCACTGAGGTTGAGACGGGCCTTCAAGAAAAGACTCCCCTTTGTAGTCAGACTTGGGCCTTAAGAGACGGTGGTGAGTAACTAATCTGACCCTATATTAATGTCCCTAACTTTCATACAATGTGACAAATGTATCCAAGACGTCCTCTCCGCTATTTTGACTGCAGTGGGTGTGGTGAGCAGTACCTGATATGGTCCTTCCCACCTTGGCTGGACCAGTTCTTTCTTTTGATATCTTTAATCAATACACAATCTTCTCGTTCAACTCTTCCACTCTTTGGTTTACTGCTTCACCTGGAACAGAATTTAGCAAAAGATACCTCTTTTCTAGTTAGCATTTGTATAAAATCTGTTAACGTCTTGATCCATCTCTTCATCATGCTATGCGAAAGGTTTAAGTTGTGGTATCACCTATGATCTTCCATAATTCAATTCATTTGATATTCAACTCCTATTAGTCATGCCAGAAATTACAATCTGTTTCCTTGTTTCCTTCTTTAGAAAATCACAGTTGTCTAATTTCTTTCACTTCAAAAAACTTTTCTTTCTTTTAAAACTGTTAAGTTTAAGACCTATATTGTTTCAGATTCCTCTATGTTTCCATTATATGATAAAAACCATTGTAATTATCCCCAAACCAGAATTTAATCTGTATGCCTCCTATATAAAATAAAGACCAAATAATGTAGCTATTAACCAAACATTTTTTTCTCTATATGTTCCATAAAAGGTCAGATAGGTAGAACTTCCTAACCCGTTTTGGCTGCAGTCCAAAACAAGCTAATTAGCACAACCCATCATAACCACAATTTCAGACTTAATGAGTCTTCTCAAATTATGCACTAATACCACTCATAAAAACATCCTTATCACAGCCCAACTGTTCATCCCAAACATTGTGTCAGGCTCCTGATAAAACATCCATATAAACTTCAAATCAAAATGACAATCAAACTCCAAATAAAAGTATGTTTTAGTTATTTTCTCTCTTATTGTTACCCAAATTGCATCCAATACCTTTATCAAAACTCTTTAAAAACCCTAGATTGTACAATTTTGACTTAAAATGTTCAATGTACCTTCAAAGTATATGCATACTTCCTTTTTCAGAAAATCAGTGTTTAAACTAATCATCTCTTCTCATCCATAAAACGTTCTTTTGTTTCATTCCATAACCTTCCATCATCACTCTAAACCGATCTTTCATGTAACCATCTAATCACTTCACCATTTTTCACATATATTTCCTCAAACCAAAATAAAACACTTGTGAAGAAGAACCACCCAAAATAACCCAAACTGGAAAAAGCCATCAATTGGTTCCATGTCAATGGATATTTGATGTGCACGTTATTTAAGTCAGACAGTAATAAAGTTACAATTTCAAATAAAATCAAACCCCTAAACAAAAGACATTCCCTCTCTGTAGACCTACTGAACACAAAAACACCCATAAGTTTCCTAGGTTGCAATAATCGAATGAATCTTGCAGTTTGATTTCAAAATTAGCCTTCTACCAATTATCTGTAATCAATATTTGAATTTGCTTTAAACTATCGTTATCAAACTTTGTTTCATGAAATCCATGTTTAGGTTAAAACTGCTCTTAGTAATTCATGCTAGAATTACGCTACCACTCACGTCAATCAAACAATGCCCTTAAGACAAAGGAAATAACTCAAAATGCTCCCTTTTCTTTGTAAACCTTTAAATTCACAATTTAACAAGTGTAACATAACATAAACCCGCAAAACACAAAACCTTACTCTTTAACTTCTCAAAGGTCTTATCAAAGCATGTAATACAGAATACTCCTTTTGAATGTTCCTATTATTACGCTCTCAGCATGCAATGCACGGATCTCCGATCTAAAATTTGCAGACCAAAAACCCTAAATGAAAATATTTAATTTGAATATTTTGTAGTTTGTATATGGTTTAATGTAACACTTCTCACTTTTTCCATTTTAATCTTAGTTTTTTCTTACTTAATGAATCAACTCAAATAGACTATCAGCGCGCGTTTCAAATTTGAATCAACTCAAATAGCCTAGTAGGCGCTGTCAAAACCTTTAAACGTTTTTATTTTCTTTGAACAACACAGCTGCTTGGCGTTTACCTTTTATTCACTTAATTTCGCATAAGTATAACGTTTTCAATCTAATTAGAACCTATTCATGAACCAGGAGATTAGTTTATGCATTGTTATTGAATACCGTCACACATCAAAGATTTGCCGTTTATAGGCTATATAGAAGTTCGGTCGGAAAACTTCAGGAACCGTGCCTGTTTGACTAAGTTTCATAACAAATGTTGATCAAGCATTTGTTAACCACCCAACTTCGAATTCATCCAAACAAACACATCTCTCAGCATTTAATACTCACATATTGATGCAGAATTACACCCTCTGGGAATTCACCTTTGTGAGATCTCAGCGCACCGGGACTCTATAGCCCCCACTTTCTCCATTCCTCCTCGAAATTTCTGTAATTTATGTAAAATGTACTCAAACAACCAAAATCTTGTTAACAAATGTATGTAAATACTCATCACGTAACATCTTTCAAGAGTAACCAAATTAGTATATCAAATTTGCCTCATTCGTATATTTGTATAAATTTGGTATTTTCAATCTTTCTATTTCTCTATTAATCTGTGCATGTCTCTACTCAATCTAGATCTCAACTGTCAAGCTGTAATTCTTTTGCTAGCCTGAAACCCGCCATCGCTGTCGAGTCTGTAATCTTGTTAGCTACAATCTCGTTGCCATAGTTGCAAATCTAACTTCCTGGATTCTTCCCTGTCCCAGGACAGAACAGAATGCATTTCCTCCACTGGAGAATAGTTAGCCATTAGCTATTAGCTGACCAAGCCACATCATGGATCTTTTCCTCTCAGATCCCAAAGCTATCCTAGCAAGTTGTAAAAGCAACAAAGACCGCGTTCAACAGACAGCGGACTGGCAAATTTGGTCGAATCATGTCAGCCTTCTGATTTCTTTCTAGGGTCAATTCTACCCTCTTACAACATGTAGCCTAAAACAATTACCCATGGTTATATTTACAACAAAACTTAATATTAACAATTCTATCAACTATTTCTATTTCAACATAAAATGTGGTCCAAAGTCTACATATGCACCTAAAATTTGGCTACTCGTCAGAGATGTTTACACATGTCTGAGTTCTGGTCGGACAAGCCTTCAACTAGTCCATTTGATTAGGTAAATATTAATGCCACCAAACTCATACATTTCAGCAAAACAACCTCAGCAGCATCAAACACATAGTACTACTTCAATTTCAACAGAAAAATTGGGCCTCAAAAACAATCTCAGTCTCTCCGACTGGTTCACCTTGTATACACTTACTATTCAGTACTGTTTTCTCTTCAAAATAAAATTGGAATGAATCCAACGTTTACATATGCACCTTATATCACTCGTCAGCAATTGACAGTTTAAACATGTATTAGCATCCTGGTCGGACAAGCCTCCAACAAGTCCATTTGAATAGGTAAATACAATACAATTTCAGCAGCAATAACCACACATATGTACTACATTGTTGTCCAACAATGTTCAAACTAGTTATCTCTATAGGAGGCCTATTTACGTGCGCACGGAGGTTTATTACGGTAGTCTTCCTCAAAACGACTCTGAACTGTGCTATGTACATCACTAGGTCTTTAAGGTCCTCGTCAGTGTTTAACACATTTCGCTTCACCATTATTTCACAGGTCTTAGTTAAAGAATGCACACACTCTTCACTTCACTGACAGGATTTTAGCAAAGGTATTTAGTTCACTGATAGGTCACAAATCACTGGGTCTCTGTACATACGACACCGCCTATTTACTTCACCGGGTCTTTCTCAGTTTTGAAACGTCATAGATCACTAGGTCTTAGTAAAATAGGATACCATATACTCGCTTCACTGGGTCTTTCACCGGGTATTAGCTAATATAGGACCTCAGTGCGTCTTTAACGACTCCACTGTGGATTTTTTCTCTATTTTTCCCAAAACACAAAAGTCGACTATATATATACACACCATTGTATTCTTACCTTGTCCATCGAAAGCTGTGCCTTTCATAGCTAGTCCAGAATTCCGTCACCTTTCCACTATCCCCCAGAAAAAAAATAGGCCTCTTTTTAAACAGCTATGTTTAGCTGCGAGGTTCTCCACCGTCATGCACGTCTGCATTATTTCAATTCTTGGGTATGGATGTGGAAAGGATGTTGAAATCCGGCTCTCGAAGGACCAAGTTGTCAGAGATATTAATCTATCAAGCATTGCACAGTCAGTCGGTGAACAAGTTAAGAATGCTTTATTGCTTGCGGCCACAAGGAGACAAAAACATCACACGCCATTGTGCTAGAAATTTGTCTGACTAGCAACCGTTGTTGCTAGTCATTTTAAACACCAGCGCTCAGGACTGTAATTGGCTAATACAAAGTATTTAAATGTTCCATGGCTCTTCTTCATTGGCTCCTCTGCATAGACCTTGCGCGCGTGTGTGCGTGCGTGTTTGAGTGTGTGCATGTGTGCTCTTTGACCCCTGTAAGCCTCCCCCACTTTCCTTTATGGCCTCTCCAGAAAGATAGTGGTCAAGACCAGGTCCCCTTGTTTATGTAAGCCTAGTGTTACCCAGAGTTCAGATTTGGGGTTAGGCCTATCTTTGCACACAAGGAATACTGGAACACAGAATCATTATTATACAGGATAAATATGTTACATCTTCAATTTCTCCCACAACATGGCAGCGTAGTGTCCTACTTAGTTACACTTTAGACACTTTCTCCCTTTTGCAGGACATTCATCGTCTTAGTTTTTATAAAGGTCCTTCCTGAGTAGCCAGTTCTTTTGTGCACATTCTTTTTAACTGATTTTATGTTGTCCACGTGCTGTGCATGTTTCTCTCCTTCAGTGTTCTGAGATTTTATTAACTCGCAGTGCCTAGCCATTTCAATTGCCGTGCGCAATGTGAGGTCGCTTCTCATTTGCAGTTTTTGTGACACTTGTTTATCACGGATACCAATCACTATGCGATCACGCATCTTTATGTGCTCCAAAATCACAGTTTTTGGCTAACTCATAAAGCTGCCTGACGTTGCTTCCACACTTTCTCCAGAAAGTTGGGCTCGTGAATGGAACTTTGCACGTTCATAGATAACGTTGCTCTTCGGGATAAAATGTTAATCGAACATGTCCATTACCACGTCGTATTTGTACCTGCAGTATGTCGCCATCGCTTACTGCTGCCAACGTGAACGACTTGAATATGTGCTCAGCCTCTGCTCCCATCGGATATATCAAGGCATTTACCTGTACAACTTTGCCATCCCCCGCTAGCTGCGATGCAAATCGGTATCTGGCAAACCTTTGCTTCCAGTCCGGCCACGTCTTCACACACTTTTCTTCTGACACCATGTGGCGTTCGTCGCCGAGACGAATAACAGGACTCGTTAGTCTCACGTTTTACAATGCATGGCTCTTTATTCAGTACATCAGTACCATCCCGTAAGTGTACTCAACATGACGACAGCACGTACATGCGCATAGGGTTTCTATGATATATATCACGCATGACATCACATGCAATTAACAATTAGCAACATTAGAAACAACATTAGCGAGCCAAAACTCTTTCTAGCATGTGTATTGACAGGGGGAGCCTAACCTGTCAGCTGTGTTGTCGATGCCTCGAGAGAGAAAAGAAAGTGACCGGAGCTTGCCGTAATACGGTATCTCCGGCTGTACAATGTGTCTAAAACCAAGCAGTGTGTATTGTTTTGGCCTCCCCTCTCGAATTCAACATTCAAATTACTAGACAAAGAATTGTATCCTGAGAAAAGTGGATTTTGAGGGGTATAGCTCCATAGACCTCCTTTCATTCTGCACTCGACCGTTAGCGCCATCATATGGAACTAGTGTGGAACTGCAACCAGTTCAGAACCCAGAGGTTTCCCAAGAGTGGTAGTTGGGTGTGCTCTAGCCTTCGGCAGAGCCAACCTTTGTTATCTCACATAAATATTTATTTATTCTTTTTGCCCCCCTAAGGCTCGGTCAATATGGTTGTTACGCCTTCCGATGGCTCGGAGTGGAAGGACGCAACATAGGGCTACAGGTAAAGCCAGAGAGGGTGCAGTCACACAAACCAGATACACGATATAAAGGAATTAATGTTTATTTGTTTTACATAGCAACACCGAGATCAAAGAGGTCAGTGGCACCAAAGAAAATAACAAACAAAACCCGCCCACCCCTTAGACAGGTGCTAAGCACCTACAAAAGACAGTGGGTGGTGCTCACTGCTAACCTGGGAACGTAACAAAGGTACTGCTACGTGGGTGTGAAATGTAGACCCCGGGGTATCTTACCTATCCTCGTTTGTCCCGGTGCGCTCAACAAAATAAACAGAGACAAAAGAAACTGAAGACAAGACACAAGCAGGCCTCTAAACCAAAGTAAATGCTAAAGACAAAACGCTAAACAGACATAAACCAGTCGAGGAAAACAAAGTGCAAATGTACTAGAGCTCTGCCACAGCTCACAACAAAAACCAATCCTCTCCAACACATAGAAAACAAAGGGCCTTTAAAGGGAACCGGTTGATGGGAGATCTGGAACAGGTGTGGCATGGAATTGATGACCGATTGGACCCAGGTGTGCACATCTGATGATCCGATGATGACGCGGGAGAACGGGCCAGTAGGAGGAGACAGAACACAAAACAACAACACAAAACATGCAGGGCATACACAACGTACACTGAGGGTACGTAACACTCCCCCCCCATAAAGAGTCATCCCATGGCTGACGACACCTCAAAGATACATCATGCAACCAACAACATGGTCATTACAGACACCCCCCAGTAACCACCTACCAGCAAGTGTCACACACGAGAAAGAGCGTCCGCAAACACATTCTCTGTGCCCTTCTTGTGGCGGATCACCAGGCTGTAATTTTGCACAACCAGAGACCAACGCATCAGTCTCTGATTGTGGTTGTGCATACGGTGCAGGAACACCAGCGGATTGTGGTCCGTATAGACCACCACAGGCTCCGCACTAGACCCAACGTAGACCTCGAAGAACTGTAGAGAGAGCAGCAAAGCCAAGGTCTCCTGCTCTATCGTTGAGTAGCGCGACTGGCAGCGGTTAAACTTCTTGGAAAAGAAGCCTACAGGGTGAACCAAACCCTCAGAATCCATCTGAGTTAAAACCGCGCCGGCACCGATGCAGCTGGCATCGACCTCAAGTGAAAACGGCTTTCTAAAATCAGGAGCACCAAGTACCGGAGCGTTTGACAGGAGGGCTTTACAGCTTTCAAAGGCAGTTTGACACCGATCCGACCACACAAACTGCACCAGGGGACTGATCAAGTCAGTCAGTGGGGCTACAACAGCAGAGAAGTTCCTGCAGAACCCTCGGTAGTAGCCTGTCATACCAAGAAACCTGCGCAACTCTCGCCGAGTGGTCGGCGCTGGGAAAGATGTTATGGCTGCGACCTTGGCCTCCAAGGGACGCACCTTGCCTCCTCCCACCTGTTTACCCAAATAAGTTACCGTCGCCTTCCCAAACTCACATTTCGCCAAGTTCAGGGTCAGGGACGCGTCAGCCAGTCGATGAAACACGGTCTTTAGCGAGTCCACATGAGCACCCCACTCTGTCGAGTGTACCACCACATCATCCAGATACGCAGTACAGTTAGGCACACCACTAAATACAATGTTCACCAACCGCTGGAAAGTGGCCGGAGCATTCCTCATCCCGAAAGCCATCACTGAATACTGTAGAAAACAGTCAGGAGTCACAAAAGCACTGATCAAAGAAGCACGAGGTGAAAGGGGAACTTGCCAGTAACCTTTCAATAGATCCAATTTTGTGACATAACAAGCTGACCCTATCGTATCAACACAATCATCCACACGGGGCATAGGAAACGAGTCAGGTACAGTGACATGGTTTACCTTCCGATAATCCGTGCAGAACCTGACAGTACCGTCAGGCTTCGGAACCAACAAGCACGGAGAGCTCCATGGACTGGAGCTGGGCTGTGCTAAATCATGGTCCAGTAGGTATTCAACCTCTTTTCTCATCAGAGATCTCTTAACTGAGTTCACTCTGTATGGGTGCTGCTTAATGGGCCTGGACTCACCCACGTCTATGTCGTGCTCTAGCACCGTTGTACGGGTAGGCACATCTCCAAACAGACAGGAGAACTCAGACATAAGGCGGAGTAGGTCAGCTTCCTGCTCCGTGCTCAGATGAGGCATTAAGGACGGAAGTCTCAACAACATCTCTGAGTTGGACAGCCGAGGAGTCTGTTGCTGGGCATTCCGCATACTCAGGCCATCCTCATCACACACCGTGAGAGGAGTAGTGGAGCTCACAGCTACCGACGCTACAGCAGTGGCCACAGGAGGCTCACCGCATGTCTCAGTATGGGCATCACCTCTAGGGTGGTAGGACTTCAGCATGTTGATATGACACACTCTGGTTTTCCGTCTCCTATCTGGAGTTCGGATCACATAGTCCGTGTCGCTCAACCTCCTGTCAACGGTGTACGGCCCTGTAAAACGAGCACTCATGGAACTCCCAGGGATTGGTAGTAACACCAACACCAGACCACCTGGCTGCAGAGACCGTGGGAGTGCTTTCCTGTCGTACTGCCGCTTCATACCCTGTTGTGCAATACCAAGGTTCTCTTTAGCGATACTGCAAGCCTCGTGCAGTCGTTCCCTAAAACGACTTACATAGGTCAGCACGTTTCGCTGAGTGGGCGGACTCTCGCCTGTTAGCTGGTCCCTAAAAACTCCCAAAGGGCCCCTCACAGTGTGACCAAACACCAGCTCTGCTGGACTAAAACCCAGGGACTCGTGCACTACGCCCCTCACTGCAAACAGAGCCAGGGGAACGCCATCATCCCATTCCCTACCGCTCTTCATGACATACTTGCGGAGCACTGTTTTAAAGGTCTGATGCCACCTTTCGAGTGCTCCCTGCGACTCCGGGTGATAAGCACTAGAGATCCGGTGTGTTATGGACAGTGATGTTAGTACCTGTTTGAAAATACCAGAGAGAAAGTTGGTACCTTGATCGGTTTGCACAGTCTTAGGGAGGCCAAAAGTAGAAAAGAACTTGATCAGGGCCCTTACTACTGACTGGGCTGTTATGCTCCTAAGAGGGATCGCTTCAGGGTACCGGGTAGCAAGACACATTATTGTCAGAAGGAACTGGTTACCGGATTTTGACTTTGGCAGGGGACCAACACAATCGACCAACACGTGTTCGAACGGTTCCCCTACTGCCGGGATTGGGTGAAGAGGGGCAGGCTTGATGACCTGATTAGGCTTCCCCGTGACCTGACATACATGACACGTGCGGCAAAACCTAGACACGTCTTGTTTCAGACCTGACCAGAAGAACTGCCTCAACACTCTGTCATACGTCTTGGTGATACCAAGATGACCGGACCAGTGGTGATCATGAGCCAGCGACAGAACGGACTGTCGGTACCGTGTAGGCACAACTAGCTGAACAACATCACCCCACTCATTATCATAAGCAGCATGTGGTCTCCACCGCCGCATCAGGAGACCATGCTCCATAAAATAATCCGCTGCTGTGTTTTTAGCTCCCTCCGGAGCAAGAGCAGCAGCAAAACACTTGGCTAGAGTGCCGTCTTCCTTCTGGGCCTCGATAAGACTCTCACGGCCCGTAGGTAACCTGATTGCTTCTGGGGTGGGAGTATCGCACTCGGCCCCAACCTTAAGCTGGACACTCGGCTTAACAGTAACCTGAGGAAACACTGGTGGTGACACAGGTTGGTCAGACAACTCAGTCGCGAACAGGGTGTCTGATAGGTCAACTGCTTCGTTCAGACTACGTGCTTGAGCACGGGTGACTGCACACACAGGAAATACTTCAGGGAAGTCCTGTGCCAACACATCAGGCTGCAGAATCTCAGGTCGCTCTAGGACCTCTAAAACTGGCATTACTTTGCCACCAGCAATGTCGTTTCCTAACAGAAACGTAACACCCCTAACGGGCAAAGACGGGCGCACGCCCACTTTGAACACTCCAGTCACCAAGCCACAGGTCAGATGTACCTGATGGAGCGGTACTGATACAAAGCCCATTTCGATGCCTTGCACCAGCACACAAGAGCCGCTTAAGGTGTCTGTACAGAAGGGTAACACGTTAGACAATATAAAAGACTGGGCTGCTCCAGTATCCCTAAGTATGCGCACAGGGCACTGGTTCAATGCATCCGCACTGAGGGAAACCAACCCGTCCAAAATAAACGGAGCATAACAGGGTTCCAATGTGTCCCCCTCCATCTCCGGGGTTAGAAGCGACACTGGACCCACCAACTTCCGTACTAGACCAACCTCTTTTGGTCGTTTATTTGGCTGTGACAGCTGCTTGCGTCTTAACATAAAGCAGTCAGCCTTAAGGTGTCCCGTTTGGTGACAGTAGTAGCACTCACGTTCCTCGGTGGAGCGGAGAGGCAACGGGCGTGGCGGACTGGACTGCACTCCGGCCTGGGCAGAAGGCGTAAAAACCCTACTCTCATGCCGGGGAGGTCCAAAAGACTGCTTGTGCGTTAACACAAACTCATCAGCCAGCACAGCAGCTTGAGCTATTGTTCCCACTTTCTGCTCATTCAGGTAAGTCACCAACCGATCAGGCAGGCTGTTCTTGAACTCTTCGAGGAGAATCAGCTCTGACAGAGATTCAAAGTCAGTTGCCTTACTTGCCTTGCACCACCGAGTAAACAGGGACTCTTTCTCGCGTGCAAACTCCATAAAGGTCCTACCGGATGCTTTCTTAAAAGTCCGGAACTTCTGTCTGTACGCCTCAGGCACTAGTTCGTAGGCGCGAAGCACTGCTGCCTTAATTGCTTCATATGACAAACAGTCCTCCAAAGAGAGAGCAGATAAAACCTCCTGGGCTTTACCCGTTAGTCTACACTGGAGCAGTATAGCCCAAACCTCTTTTGGCCATCTCAGGGAGGTAGCAACCCGTTCAAAAGCACTGAAGTACGAATCTACTTCTGCCTCACGAAACTGGGGAACTAACCCTACGTTCCTGCCTACGTCGAAACCCCCCCCCAGCTGCGGAGGGACCCACCCCTGTGTACCGAGCAGGACCAAGGGCTGCAACAGCCTCTAGGTCTAGGCGTTTTAGCCTTACCTCTCTTTCTATTTCCATTTCCAACTCCATTTTTCTAATAGCCAACTTGTGTCTATACTCAGCATCTCTCTCTTTCTCCTGTGCCTCAAACTGCAAACGTGCCAAGCGTAGCCTAAGGCGGGCATCATCGCCGGCATCATCACCGGATGCCGCAGACAACCGGGGCCCAACGCGAAGAGGCTTAAGCTCCGAATCTAAAGGAAACGCCCCAGCCTCAACGAGCACTTCCCCAACTGCCCCTTCCTCTTTGCTGCCCAGCACCCCGTTGTCCACCAACAGGCGCACCACAACCTCCTTTAGTTCAGCCTTCAATAAACTAGACGAAGCCTCCACGGCAAAGTGTGCCGCAATAGCATACAAATCATCTTTCAGGCAGGCGTCAAGCCGCTCCACAGAAGGATCCCCAAGAAAAACCTCAACATCAAAAGTGCTCATGGTGAAGCCAAGAAAACCCCCAACCAACTTATGTGACGTGTGCACTGCACACCAACGCTAACAAAACCTGTAGCACAAGGATCAAGGATCCCGGACGAGCCCCCACTTTATGTTACGCCTTCCGATGGCTCGGAGTGGAAGGACGCAACATAGGGCTACAGGTAAAGCCAGAGAGGGTGCAGTCACACAAACCAGATACACGATATAAAGGAATTAATGTTTATTTGTTTTACATAGCAACACCGAGATCAAAGAGGTCAGTGGCACCAAAGAAAATAACAAACAAAACCCGCCCACCCCTTAGACAGGTGCTAAGCACCTACAAAAGACAGTGGGTGGTGCTCACTGCTAACCTGGGAACGTAACAAAGGTACTGCTACGTGGGTGTGAAATGTAGACCCCGGGGTATCTTACCTATCCTCGTTTGTCCCGGTGCGCTCAACAAAATAAACAGAGACAAAAGAAACTGAAGACAAGACACAAGCAGGCCTCTAAACCAAAGTAAATGCTAAAGACAAAACGCTAAACAGACATAAACCAGTCGAGGAAAACAAAGTGCAAATGTACTAGAGCTCTGCCACAGCTCACAACAAAAACCAATCCTCTCCAACACATAGAAAACAAAGGGCCTTTAAAGGGAACCGGTTGATGGGAGATCTGGAACAGGTGTGGCATGGAATTGATGACCGATTGGACCCAGGTGTGCACATCTGATGATCCGATGATGACGCGGGAGAACGGGCCAGTAGGAGGAGACAGAACACAAAACAACAACACAAAACATGCAGGGCATACACAACGTACACTGAGGGTACGTAACAATGGTATTACTTTTATTTAAGTTCCATTGCACAGTTTAGGAGGATACAACGTTTTTGTGGCAAAAAGTGTCTTTTGTCGGCAAAGGGTACTCAGTTGTAGACTACTAGCCTACACTGCGTCAGAACACTCTAGCAACAAGGCATGGATACAACGTGCATAGAGACTGTTGCACAGCAAGGATGGTATCGTGCCGCCCCCCTAAGCATCCGTCAATATTTGGATTAGGCTACTTAGAAAACATCATGTCAAAGGTTGGTAGCCTTTGAGTTGCATGTATTTTTATTTACGTGGCTAACTTGCTAGCCACAGTCACTGACGCTACTAACGTCACGAAACACGCGTGACTACCTCTAGCAGAACATTAGTTTAGCAGCTTGTTAACTTCTGGGAGATAACTGGCTAACTATAGCTTTAACGCTGCTGCAGAAACGCCACAAGCAAAGAGGCCAGGATGATAACTATTTACTCATTTTACTTTGTGATATGAAACACAATTTTGAAGTGTAATGTACAATATAAGCTGATTTTATTGAGGAACTACATCTACTTTCGGAAACGGTAGTCTACTACTTCACTGAAGCATTAGCATCATGACATTAGCCTGTTGCCCGGGCAACACAAACTACAGCGGTCTATGATCCATCTGTTTTCAATCGTTAAAATAAACATTCCTCACAAATACATTTTTGTTGTACGATTTATTATGACATTAGATTACAAGTAAACGATTTGTTGGTGAAATTATCATTACTTGTGGTTTCAAACCAGTACTGCAACGCTGTAGCCTACGCGAGACACTGTGTAGCTAACAAAAACATCCAAGTCAAACGGCGACAGAACATGTTCGGCAGTCCCTTAAATCAAAAGTATTTCAATAGTGAAGGGTTGAGATTCTTTGTGTCTATTCCAATAGGCCTATGTAATGCTAGTTTTCAATGACACAAGTCTGTGTTCTAGAAAGAGTGGTCTGGAGTCGCAGAGGTCCGATAATATCAGTTTTAATGCAGCAGTTGGAAATCAAGTACAGAGCTCTGGGGTTGTCTACGTTTCCCTAACCGCAACAATGTTACGGCTTGGTTCACGAAGTCCAACTGGCTATCTGTCCCTGCCCCAGGATATATTATAGGCTACAGTGCCGTCATACAAAATGATCAAAAGAGGGTTGAGCTTTCTCATGCGGGAGTTGTTCTTGCTGGCGCGCCCCACGCTCCGGTGCCATCTCAGCCCGGCTTCAAGGTTGCTCCTAAAATGAAGAGATTAGGACACAAAATACAGCCTGTTCCCCCCACCCTGAGTGAGACACAATGTTTAAGCCTAAGCAAACTTCTAAGTTCATAAAACATTACTTTAATAAGCACAATGTATAATGTTAATAAGCACAATATATTCTTTAAGACATGCATCCTTTATAAAGTAGTACGAACATTGTTCTTGTGCTATGATGCATTCAGTGATTAAGAAGCCACAAATATTGATAGCCCTTGATAGAATTGGTGGCACACAGATGTCTGGAATTATAGAAGGTGCAGTGCCCGTGATGCAGCTGGTGATGACAGTTCATGTATTGTGCTGTAATGTATTGTACATTCTTTAATAGGTGAAACTATCTGACTACTAACCCGAACTTCATTGCCACAGCCTAAACTTGTCAATCTGTTCATGAAAAACATAGTTAATTTCAGCCTAAACCGTACAACGGAACGTTACATCGAATTCAACCAACGCAATACTAGTAGCACTAGGCCTACCAAGGCCAACACTGTAGTATACAATTTACCGGGGCAGCTTCTCCACAAAGGGCTATATCGCATTTTGTGTTGTTACTGACAATGATCGCTATTGAGCTTTTTATGCATGAGCTATTTTCCACTAAATAAATGTCAAGTTTATTTAGGTTTTTGGGGGGAATATTTTCAGTTAGCAGACATACTGTTTGAATCGCGATTCCATCTGAAATATTGCCAATGATAACGTTGTTACAGTAGCTTCTTTCCAACGGTGTTCTTAATGAATTATGCAATAGTCTTTGAGTAGGCTAAATGCTTGAAAATATCACTAGAAGGTATAAACTTAAAGGGACGGACCCAACTGCAACCGAAGCAAGTAGGCACACCCTCACAATTTCCCCAGAAATGGTATGCTCTCTAGTTGGGTGTGCCACGAATCGTGGCGCATCCTTTGTTATCTCACATATATATTTATTATTATTATTATTTATTTTAGCCCCCCTAATCCTCGGTCAATATTTGGACTACATAGACAAACTACGTGTCAAAAGTTTCGTCTTGCTAGCGATTGATATACTATTACTTTTATGTACGTTCCGTTGCACAGTTTAGGACCATACAAAGTTTTTGTGGCATAAAGTTGATTTTGTCAGCAAAGGGTAGACTACTCAGTTATAATAGCCTACGTCACATTGTCGGCACATGTTAGCAACGACGCATTAGATACGACATGCATAGAAGACTGTTGCACAGCAAAGATGGTATCGTGCCGCCCCCCTAAGCATCCGTCAATATTTTGCTATTACTTAGAAAACGTTATGTCAAAAGTTGGTAGCCATTGAGTTGCTTGTCTTTTTATTTACCTGGCTAACTTGCTAGCCACAGTCACTGACGCTACTAACGTCACGAAACACGCGTGACTACCTCTAGCAGAACATTAGTTTAGCAGCTTGTTAACTTCTGGGAGATAGCTAGGCTAACTATAGCTTTAACGCTACTGCAAGGTAGCTGCAGAAACGCCACAAGCAAAGAGTCCAGGGTGATAACTATTTACTCATTTTACTTTGTGATATGAAACACAATTGTGAAGTGTAATGTACAATATAAGCTGATATTATTGAGGAACTACATCTACTTTCGGAAACGGTAGTCTACTATTTCACTGAAGCATTAGCATCATGACATTAGCCTATGTTGCCCGGGCAACACATACAACAGCGGTCTATGATGCATCTGTTTTCAATCGTTAAAATAAACATTACTCACAAATACATTGTCGTTGTACGATTTATTATGACATTAGATTACAAGTAAACGATTTGTTGGTTTCAAACCAGTACTGCAACGCTGTAGCCTACGCGAGACGAGACACTGTGTAGCTAACAAAACCATCCACAGCTGTTTACAGTATAAGTCAAACGGCGACAGAACATGTTCGGCACTCCCTTAAATCAAAAGTATTTCAATAGGTGAAACTGTCTGACTACT
Source organism: Mallotus villosus (assembly GCA_903064625.1). Classification (NCBI taxonomy): domain Eukaryota; kingdom Metazoa; phylum Chordata; class Actinopteri; order Osmeriformes; family Salangidae; genus Mallotus; species Mallotus villosus. The sequence goes on along the minus strand of CAEFZP010001192.1, from coordinate 27,609 downwards.
AACCCGAACTTCATTGACACAGCCTAAACTTGTCAATCTGTTCATGAAAGCAATAGGCTATTTAATTTCAGCCTAAACCGTACAACGGAACGTTCAACCAACGATCGCCACCAAGACGAACACTGTAGTTTACAATTTACCGTGGCTCCTCCACAAAGGGCTATATCGCATTTTGCGTCGTTACTGACAATGATCGCTATTGAGCTTTTTATGCATGAGCAATTTTCCACTAAATAAATGTCAAGCTTATTTACGTTTTTGGGGGCATGTCATAAGTTAGCAGACATAGAGCTACTGTTTGAATCGCGATTCCATCTGAAATATTTCCAGTGATAACGTTGTTACAGTAGCTTCTTTCCAAGGGTGTTCTTAATGAATTATTATGCAATAGCCTAGAATAGACTATGAGTAGGCTAAATGCTTGAAAATATCACTAGAAGGGAAAAACTTAAAGGGACGGACAAGCAGGCACACCCTCACAATTTCCCCAGAAATTGTATGCTCTCTAGTTCTCCTATATTATACATTATCTGGTTAAACAAAGGGGAAGGGGTATAGGGGTAAGACAGAGTATTGGGATTTGGCTAAAGGTCTTTATATGCTACTCCGACTCCGTTTACGGATGGCCGGGCGGACGGATACGATAGACTCTTTTTCGTTTATGGTTCTCTGTAGGCTGTGGGTGCTGAAAACAATGCACCGCCAGAAGAGTAGGTGGCGCAACAGTAATGATGTCGTTAGCGGACCAATCACAGCCAAAGGGGTATCCATAATATCCAAAATTAGGACAGATAGTTCTCTGGGGCTCTCGGAGAGGGGGTTCCACCTAGACGGAAGGCGTTCCCATGTGTCAGTTTTTTTAAAAAACTGAGCTAAACGGAGTACCGTAAATAGGCCTTTAGGTCTGCATCTCTCAGAGAGCCTCATTAGCTTACACATGTTAATAGGGGTCTAAATGTTTCTCATTTAACTGGAAAAAATTAGGTATTTATGAGGAAGCATCCAGAGTATGCACTCTTAAAACTCCAATCGATAACTCAGAAGAAGGTGGTAAACCGGTAGTGTCATTCTTTTCTCCAAAGCCTATTAAATAAATGTTATAATGTATATGTTGAGCTGTGTAATTCACATTGTCAAAAAAGTGTATTATTACATGTTATCCTTAATTGACTACATTTATGTGAATTTGGTATTTAACATTGGGGATGGTTTTGAAATTTGTCTTTTACAAAATTAAGATGATAGACTTAAAGTATTGATTTTGTTGTCACACCAATACTACATACAGTACATGATGATGTATCCTACATCTCATACATCACAGAGGAAGGGTGTAGAAATAAATGGCATGCAGGAATAACAGTGCAATAATTTCATTTATAACCGAAGGGCATAATTATGACAGCCCGTATGAAATGGATGTATGCTTGGGAGGGGGATATTTGTATGTGCGCTTGAGTGTATGAGTGGGAGTTCTTGCGCGTACATGCATGCGTGGGTGTCTGTATTTGTTTGTATCTGGGCAGACTAAACAGCAGAGAATGGAAGCAGAGGTCAAACATCTATTGAGGGGGAAGAGACAGGAATGGAAAAGAGGGGATGTGGACCTCACAACCAGATAAAAGATTGACAGGAGAAAGACATGAGATGTGTTAAATTTGCTGTAATGCTGTATGATCTCTTTCACCTGCCATATCAGTACACTATATTGCACCATGTCATAGTGCTTTCAAAAGCTCAACATCACCTTCAAGTGGTCAAAATGTGTATTAGCATGACTACATCAGGGTGTTAAAACAGACATTTGTGCCTATTGGTGGTATTGTAGTGAAAACCCCTCATGTACTTGAAAGTGATAAGCGTACAGGAGCTCATTGCTTATGCCAGTGCCCTCAGTGGTTTGATGAGAAGATTAGAAAAATCTATACGTTCATCTATCAAATAATGCCAGGAATCTGTGTGTGTGTGGTTTTATAGGGGATAATAATGGGATTTTAGGGCAACGAGTTTCCCACACTTATCTCAAGAACCAGGCACTGTGCAAAGTAAACATTTTGCAGGTGTCCTTTTCAGAACCCATGGACGTGCAGTGCAGTTTGACGTTAATTTGCCAGAATCTCTTCCAGCCACTATAGCGTTGAGCTTGACTGTATGAAGTTGAAATGCTGTGTATTGCACTGATAAATGGTTTGTGATCATTTTATAATCCTATGAGTGCATTGCTTTCTATGACAATCAACACAAACTCATTAAAGTTTAGCCTGATTTCCATTGTGTAGTGGCCGGCTATGGCCAGGTGATGGCCACCGACATATGACGTTATGAGATACGTGTGAGAAGAAGTATAACTAGAAAGAGCATTTCCAGCTGAAAATGCGTTGGAATGCTGAAATCTGAAATACATTTTTTAAATGGCTGAAAATACAGAAATGAGAAAAATACCTGCAAGCTTAGATTCATTAAAAAAAATTGTGAGTCGCACAAAAGAGGCAGTGTGGAAGCTGAACTGTGTCTTATCCGTCTGGTGGAAGATTTTCTAGGTTGGGATGTCTCAAATACGTTTCAAATACATCAACATACCTTACTGAGCAAATGACTCTAGCTAGACTGTTAGTCGGCATTAGAAGGAAAGTTACAAAACAATAAGATCATTTACGTTCCTTGCAAACCAGTGCTAATAAAAAGTGTGTAGCGTAAGTTTGGACGTTGTGAAGCAATCGAAGAAATAGAATTTCAGTGTGGAAGCTGACAGTGGCGGATCTAGCCATTTTGGGGCCCTAGGCAAAATATAGACATGGGGCCCTCATTTTTGAAATCGTGTTCTTTTAGGAAGGCTGATACATTTTTCCAGTCGTTCGTGCCGTCAGTGCAGAACCGCTGCTTATCGCCAAACAGCCGACAACAGAAACAAACAGCGCGGTCTTTCGTTTTACTGTACACAAGCCAGGACCTCTGGATTTTTTCGCCATTTTTCATATTTAAAAAGTAGTGCGTGCTTGTAAAGCGTCTGCCCTGTGTGTTCTGGGGGAAATCTCCTCGTAATTGCACTGGTCCTTTCTGTACAATTGAGCAACGCTCGGAGTCTTTCAACTTTTCTGGCCAATGTGCAGGGTCGTCGCCGATTAGGAAACTGTTTCCACTGCTGCTAGTGGTAAATGGCATAGCACCACTACTCACCGCCAAATCATCTTCGTCTTCATCTTCCTCTCCTTCGGCTTCCATAGCCACCTCTTCTCCTTCGGCACCCACCTCTCCTCCTTCCTCCTCCACCTCCACTTCATCATTTCCCCCAACAGCAGAGCCTGTCGCAAGTTCAGCAGCCGCGGCTGCTGTGGCAGCAGCAGGTGTAAAAAATGATGTTAATTTCGGCAGTGTATCTGCAATTCTTCTCTTCTCAGCTTTTTGTCTTCGTTTAGCACAACCACTTTCATAATTCCGCCGCTTCATTTTCACCGAGTCGCATCCCTATGCTTTGGTTTGAAGTACGTTATTTCGCGCTGCGCGCGTTACTACGTCATCATATTCTGGACTAGTCCAATGCACAATGGAGGGGGGCATGTGTGCTAGAAAATTATTATTTAGGCATTAGTTTGGCGTTATGTTGATATTTTTGTTATTTTTTTCTACTAGAAATGTTTTTTTTACTTTACATAAGTAATGGCTGGGGGGGTCAGATTTGGGGGCCCCTAATAAAGACAGATTTGGTTGGGGCCCTAGGCACTTGCCTAGGTTTGCCTAATGGAAGATCCGCTTCTGGAAGCTGAAGTAGTTACAAAGCTATCATAGTTTTCAGTCGCGTGACATGCGCGATTAGCTGGAGGGCAAAAAGCTGCTGGCGATAGCGGCTCACACCATTGAGACGCAGCAAAAGCCGGCAAATGTACCTTCCCACGTTTATTTGGATCACCTCTCAGCTAAAGAAATGGAAAGATATTGACACAAAGTGCAAGTGTCGGCGTCTAACACTACTATTTAGCTAACACGCTACGACCACTGCAGTTGTTTGCCTCGATACACAACAAACTATGTCAAACCGATTACATAAAGATGTGTTTTATGGCTAAAAATACGATAATTAATTGTGTTTGACTTTACTTGTGCTTAGCTTTGATGATGTGTTCGCTGCAAATACGTGTATATTTGGACGTCTGCCATTGTATGCCCTCCCCGGAGACAGAGTGGTAGCGTTACGTTTAATGGCACAAATCCACAATCTTCTAATCCTCTATATTTTCTTTATCGGACGGAATTCTGTAGAAACACAGTCCAGGCTTATCTCCTCTGCAATTAGTGCATCCGATAGCACTTGAAAAACTCATGAAACATAATCAGTGATATTGAAAAAAGTTGAATAGATATCAAAAAGCTGAATTATTTAAAAATAGTTTAGGGTTTTGTCAACATTTAAAGTTTAAATGGTGGCTCTAGCTGAAAGATTGAGGAAGAAGAAGGATTTGGAAGTTTAAAGCCCATATAGCAGGTTGATTTTTCCAACGAATTTGCGCAATTTACATGTTGGTTATAAACATTTAAACTGTCATCTATTGTATTTGATGTTGTTGGGTGTCACAAAACGTAATATAATACGAAAAAGTTGGTACTTTTTTGCAATGATTCTCCTTTCCCCCACAACGCATTGCATGACGTCACGTTGGGGAGACGATAGACCTTTAGACCATTGAGATCAACGAGAGAGATTAACGAAAGAGTGTTCAGCCGTAGATAGTTTATAGATAAATACATAGATATAATATATAATTAGCATAGATATAAAGATCAAGAGATAGATATATAGATAGCATAGATAGATAGATATATATATATATATAGAGAGAGAGAAATAGATAGACAGACGGACAGATAGCATAGCATAGCATAGCTAGCTAGCACTAGATACATAAATAGCTACTAGTACTAGCCTACATATATAGATATAGAGATAAAGCTAGATAAAAATATGTATAGGTAGGAAAAATGGTAAACTACTGTGTTTGTGAGGGGTGTACAAACTCTCTGCCTGCCCTGGCCCGAGACCGAGAAGCACTAAAAAGCTTGGTGCCGCCCGCCGCAAGCGAGAGCTGGCAACGGTAAGCCTCAGGCTAATGTTTACAAGCTGTAGTGCACGTTAGCTAGCCCCATAACATGAACCCCCCCAACTACAGTCATAATCAGTGTGACATTAGAAAAGTCTGAGGCCCCGTCCACACTAACCCGGGTAAATTTAGAAACGCATACTGTATGCACTGCTGTCCGTAGACAAGCTCCAGCGCTCCTTGCTGCGTTGCTAACTCAGCAGGACACTTCACCAACTCTCCACTCATTCTCCTCGGACCATCCATTTAATTGGCTTTGGCGGCCATCAGGTCTAGGCAATTCCTTATTTGACCTCTCTCGTCTATTTGGTTCGAAATTATAGGGCTGCGGGCCATCGTACATTTTAGTGGTTCTTGCCACCTCTTCCTCATCCCAGTCAGTTGCCATAGTTCTAGTACTAGACTGAGGCTACTCTCCTCCACGACTCCCCAACGTGACGTCATCGCCGAATTGCGCTAATATGCTAATGCTAACAAAAAAAACGTACAAAACTGGTCTTAAACACAATTTTGAGACACCATTTTGAGATTTCTTGAATAATATACATATCTTGAGTGCTTTATCTACCCATTCATCGACAGTGGTGGTTAACCTGCTATATGGGTTTTAAGAAGTTTTAAGAAGTTTAAGAGGATTCGAAAGAAAACTCCATTGGAAAACCATGTAAAAAATATGAATATTGATTTATATTAATTCAAGCATAAGAGGTACAAAGCTGAAAAGTCATAGCACCCATGGCCTGAAACTGCAGAATTTTTTGATAGCTGAACGGTTTTAATAGCTGAAGATTTGAAGGCGCTGAAACGTGTCAATGAAGAAACAGAAGAAGTTGAAAAGATTCAAAGAACAATACTTGGAATGCTGAAGCAGCATTCCAACAATTAAAGTTGTCGAGTTGCATCCTGATGGTTGTGTCCTTGAGTACCGAGTATATAGGCACAATACATGGTGTCAGAAGCTTATAACCCGCGACAGACAGAGTCTAGAGGTACAGACAACTAGTTGGAGTAGTTTAACGGTGTGGAGAGTGAAGACGGTGACATGTGGAGCTAGAGAGAAAGTTTGACGGTGAAAGCTAACAACAAGCTAGCGGTAAGCTACTAGCACACAGCATGGATCACATTTTCACCATCCCACCACCGGGACCCTTCGACTTCGAGCCAAGATCGTGGCCCGCATGGATAAAAAGATTTGAATGCTTCAGGCTTGCTTCTGGATTTAAAGAAAAAGACCAAGTTCACCAGGTGAATTCTCTCATTTACACAATGGGTGATAAAGCTGACGATATCCTGAGCTCATTGCAGTTGGCTGAGAATAAACAAAATGACTATGACGAGGTAAAAGATGCTTTCGATTGACATTTTGTAGGAGCGCATAATGTAATTTTTGAACGAGCCAAGTTTAATAAACAAAGTCAGGAAGTTGGCGAATCTGCAGAGAACTTTATCACAGCAGTGCACATGCTAGCTGAACACATCTGAAAAAATGCAGCTCAACCCAAAATTGGATTTAGCTACAGCCCTACAGCCATAGTTTAAGTGAGGCAGCACGAAGAGGTGAAAAAGCACCAAGTTGTTCTTCGGTCAGCCGATTCACCGGAGCAAATAGATGCAGTGTCTTACAACAGCAAGAGACAGACTTATAGGAAAAATTCTGCTCAACGTGTAAACCGTTTTCAGCCTCAGCATGCCTCAACCAGCCTAAAGCCATGTGGGAAGTGTGGCAAAACCCCTACACATGCATGGACTGAATGCCCAGCAAAATGTGCTGAATGTAGATAATGTCAAAAGAGGGGACACTTTGCATCTGTGTGCAGATCAGCTCAAAACCTAGAATCCATTGAGGAGGATTATGTGGCGGCTTATTTGGGAGCTGTTGACTATCCACAGTCGTCTACATGGACTGAAATGCTCACCATAAATGGTGGCCCGATGTGCTTTAAGGTGGCCACGGGGGAATCTGTGACTGCTATCCCAGAAACAGAATACACGCAAGAGAAATACGGCAGCTACACAGTGACACACAGACCTCTGCTGGGGCCCGCCAGTCAACCTCTGGATGTCAAAGGGCAAGTGCATGCTGTCATTCAGAGAGGCAACAGAAAGATTGAGGAGGAGGTGTTCATTGTGAAAGACCTGACCACACCCTTATTGGGCCTGCCAGCCATTCGCAGACTGCAGATCATTCCTCAGCTCCATAGCATAGACAATGCAGAGACGCACTTCCGCTCAACCTACGCAGATGTTTTTACAGGGCTAGGTAAACTTAAAGGTGAATATAAAATTAAGCTGAAAGACAATGCACCACCCTATGCCCTTTCTGCCCCACGACATGTAGCCATCCCACTCCGGGCCAAAGTAAAAGAGGAACTAGACCGGATGGAGAAAATGGAGGTCATAGCCCGTGTTGAAGAAACAACTGAAGGGTGCGCAGGCATGGTCCCTATTATGAAAATGTCAGGGAAACTACGCATTTGAGTAGATTTAACCCATTTGAACGAGAGCGTCATCAGAGAGAGACACATCTTACCGGCAATGGACGAGACGCTGGCCAAGCTGGAAGGAGCCAGAGTCTTCAAAAAACTGACGCAACATCAGGCTTTTGGCAAGTACCACTCCATCAAGACTCAATGCTGTTGACCACGTTCATCACACCAGAGGGCCGATATTACTTCAAGAGGTTACCCTTTGGTATATCATCGGCCCCTGAGCACTTTCAAAAGAGGATTTCCCAGCTGATTGATGGCATTGAAGGAGTGTTATGTCATGCTGATGATGTCCTCATCACAGGAAAGGACCGGGCAGAACACGACGATAGGCTGCACAGGGTGCTACAGAAATTCAGAGAGTCTGGGCTCACTCTGAATGAAAAATGCCAGTTTGAACTGACAGACGTCCGTTTCCTGGGCCATGTCATAAACTCCCAGGGCATCAGAGCAGACCCGGATAAGATAAAGGCGATCCGTGACATGCCTGAGCCGAAGGATGTGGCAGATGTTAGCCGCTTCATGGGCATGGTGAACTTTGTAGGGAAATTCTCACCACGCCTGCCTGACTTGACAAAGCCCATCCGCGATCTGTTGAAGACAGAGAACAGCTGGACATGGGGAGCACCCCAACAGAAAGCGTTCCTGGACACTAAGAAATAATTAGGGTCAGAGACGGTGTTAGCCCAATACAGCCCAAACCATGAAACCATGGTGTCAGCGGATGCCTCTTCGTATGGACTACGAGGTGTCTTAACACAAAAACAGCTAGGTGGTGAGTGGAGACCTGTTGTCTTCATTTCAAGAAGTTTGACCAAAGCCGAGTCAAGATATGCTCAAATAGAAAAAGAGGCTTTAACTACGACCTGTACATGTGAGCGCCTGCATGGATACTTGAGCGGCCTAGATTTTACTATAAGAACAGATCACAAGCCACTCATAACACTCCTGAAGTCCAGAGCACTGGATGACCTTCCGCCGAGGATTATCAGATTCAGATTAAGGCTGCTCAGATTCAGTTTCAACATCATCCATGTCCCAGGTAAAAACCTGATAACGGCTGATGCTCTGTCCAGAGCGCCGCTTCCAGCCACGGAGGCGGAGCAAGACCTGGAAAAGGAATGCAAAGCTTACTTGGACAGTGTAGTAGAAAGCCTGCCAGCCACACCGACAAAGCTGGAACAAATTAAGAGCGCACAAACCTCTGACAACACCTTCAAACGTCTCAGGCGATACATTGCAAACGGCTGGCCTGAACACAGACAAGATATGCATGAGCTGCTGTTGCCCTACTGGCCTGAAAGGTCAGTCCTGCATGAAGGAGGAGGACTGCTCATGAAAGGTGAGAGACTCATCATCCCTGAACACATGAGACCTGACATCCTACAGAGACTTCACCAGGGACATCAGGGTATCAACAAATGTCTAGCTAGGGCTAGAGAATCTGTCTGGTGGCCAGGCATCACGTGTGCTGTAAAGCAGATGGTCGAGAGATGTGAGATTTGTGCACGTGAAGCTCAAACACCTGTCGAGCCTCTGCTCACGACTGACCTCCCAAGCAGACCATGGCAGAGGGTTGCAGCAGATCTTTTCCAATGGCAGAATGGGAACTATTTAGTCATGATAGACTACGTCTCTCGCTATATCGAGGTTTGCACCCTACCTGGAGGCACAACAGCCAAACAGACTATTGCAAGATTTAAAGCTGTGTTTGCTAGGTATGGATGCCTCGAAGAGCTAGTCACGGACAACGGTCCTCAGTTTTCCGGTCATGAATTCTCTCAGTTTGCAAGAGATTATGACTTTACACATGTGACAAGCAGCCCCCGTAATCCCCGCAGCAATGTGGAGGCTGAACGGGCCGTCAGAACTGTTAAGTCTCTCTTAGAGAAAGAGGGAGATTTCCACAAAGCTCTGCTGGCCTACAGGCCTACTCCATTGGCACACGGGACCTCCCCAGCACAACTACTGATGGGGAGGAGACTCAGAACACCAGTCCCAGTGTCACCGCTGCAGCTACAACCACAGTTGTAGTGGCCTGACACTGCGTTGAAACTGCAACAGCAACAAACGTTCAACCGGAGACACCGCACTCAAACCCTGCCACCTCTTCAGTCTGGACAGCAGGTGTGGATCGGGCCCACACGCACCAGAGGGACAGTTGTGTGCCCTGCACCTACGCCACGCTCATACGAGGTGGAGAGCGTGGATGGAGGACGGCTGCGACGCAACCGTTCACACCTCAGGGAAGTACCAGTGCCCCCAATATCAGGTGACATGTCAATGACTAGGTCAGGGAGACTTCCTAGGGCTCCTGAAAGACACCTTTGAACACTAAACACACACCTACACACTACGGAGGACAGAAAAGAAAAACATGAAAAGATGTTAAAACAAAAGAAAAGTCATAATGTTCAGTTTAAAAAGTGAAATGTTTAGTCGAAAAAGCTATGTTCTGATCTAATGCATCTAGTGAGTAATCTCATACAATAGTTACAGTAAAGTATAATTTATTCTGTTAGTTTCTCAGTTTAGACTTTTAAGTTTTAATAAGGGTTTGAGTGAACTCCTGAAATGATAAGCTAAGTTATAAGAAAGTAGCTATATTGTTGAATGCACTTTGTCATCTTGAGGTTCTGACAAAGCAGTTAAACTTTCATCTAAAAGGGGGAGATGTAGTGGCCGGCTATGGCCAGGTGATGGCGCACCGACATATGACGTTATGAGATACGTGTGAGAAGAAGTATAATTAAAGTTGTCGAGTTGCATCCTGATGGTTGTGTTCTTGAGTACCGAGTATATAGGCACAATACACATTGCTTTGGGCATCATCAAACGACAGCTTACTTGCTGGATAACCTTTAATTTGGCAATTCACAAATATGTTTTTGGGGTATATTGTCATTTAGAAGCGAACGCCAGGTGAGCAGTGCTGACTGTTGGCATAACTTTGAATCAGCTTCTTTCAAAGAGTTTTCTTTATGGATGCAATGCTAGCTAGCTAACTGAAAGACAAAATGAAGGTGTTACTTCATTGCAGTATATGTCACAGATGCCAATTGACCAGCCTTTGTTGTGAGCCCTTTCTATTGCCGAGTTAGTAGGGTTTGATTATGATTTGAGATGTTTTGTTTGCTGTGGTTATTTCTGTTGTGGAGACACAACCATGGCTTGGCTGTCGGACGAACGTACTACATTCCGAATCCAGGATAAATCTACGGTTCGACTGCTGATGCCTAAAGGGAAGTACTCACATTCCCTAAAATTACTCACTGTGCGCAACAGAGTCGCAAGTCTTGGCTCAAGCAGGGGCTCGCTCCACCCGCTGCAAGAGGTGGTAAACGGTGGAAAAGGAGCTGTATTACGGTGAAATCCCCCATTGTTTCCAGACTAATTGGTTTCCCAGCTGATGTCACCTGTTAACTAGCCTACCATTTACCATTACGCACAGTGTAGCTGTAATCACGACCCAATAGTGAACAATTGAATGGGCAATTGTCATCATCATAACTAAGTTGTTTCTAGAGAAAAAGCAAATATTCGAAAGTCAAACCTGTATTGTGTTGAGAGTCCACTCTGTGTCGAGGGTCATGTAATCTTGTAAAACAAATATTTTTAAATTGGGTTCTCCTTCTAGCATGGTGATGGATACCAGAACGATGTGTCTAAAGAAGACATTGAACGTTTGCTGTCATTGAAGACCACATTGACAGAAGTTGTTTCCATCCTCTGCATTTCCAGAGCAACACTGTACAAACTCATGAGGAAGTACAATATATCAACAGCAACGTTTGCTGTATGTAGTGATGAGCAATTGGATTCTGCAATAGCTGATATAAAAGCAGAGCATCCTCATGTGGGAGAGGTGATGCTTAATGGACATTTGGGAGTCAATCAGAAGGGTTGATTCTGCTGGTGTTGAATTTGGGAGGAGAACAACAATAACTCTACGTGTTTATTCTGTGCCGTGTCCAAATTTCATCTGGCATGTAGATGGTAATCATAAATGCTATGGATGGATACAGTAGGATGCTCATGTTTCTCCAGTGCTCTAACAACAATCAGGCTCAGTTCTGACAGCCAATCACGTTGGACTAGGAAGTTGGAGTGCACGGTTCTAGCTTATATACATGTGGTAATCAGTTGCTGCTACTGTACTCCAATAGTAAAGCTAATGATTTGCCTCTAAGCCATTGCGTATTCATTTCATGTGGCACGGAACACGATATGGTATCAGAAGTAGCGAACCGCTGAACATTTTCACCGGGAGTGAAGGTGAATTGCCTGTGGATAGCCTGCGTGGATAGCCTGCTTGGACAGCTAGTCTACAACCATTGTTGCTAGCACGTTCTAACGCTGCAGTGAGTACTAGTGAGTAGCAGTGAGGGCAGAGCAGGGTTTCACTCTGTAACGATGCAATCATTCACTCCGTCGTCCCTGACGGGAAACCTTGCAGAAAATTGGCAAAGATGGGAGCAAATATTGCGCCTCTATCTCTTGGCTAGTGGACTTAATGACAAAGCAGAAGGTCGGAAAATAGCCGTGCTGCTACACTGCAATGGTGAGGATGCGATCTACAACACGCTGGAAATTACCTATAAAGATAACGACAACAAAACAATGGACGAGGTGATACAAGCTTTTGAAAATTACTGTGCACCACGTAGGAACACTGTTTTTGAAAGGCACATCAGTTTCATGAACATACTGGCATTGACTTTGAAGTTTGTCACGGAATTGAGACAGAGAGCACGCACTTGTGAGTTCAAAGACACTGAGGACTTAATGCTCAGGGACAAAATTGTGTTCAGTGTTTCGGATGCACATCTCAGGGAGAAACTGTTAATTGTCTAAGACTTATCTCTAACCAAAGCCATCGACATATGCCGCGCCAAGGAAGTTACACAGGCTCAGGCCAAAGTCATGGCGGCTATTAGTAGCACAGAGCAAGAGGTGCTTGCAATAGAGAAACGTGGGTGGCAACGCCAGACATCGAGATTGCGTGCGAGCCCGACCAGTGAACAGCAGGAGAAGACATGCGACAGATGTGGTAGAATGCACAAGCCCAGGAACTGTCCCGCGTTCAATGTGGAATGTAGAAAATGCGGCAAGAGAAACCCTTTTGCAGCCGTGTGCCGATCAGCATCTGATGTTGCACCCATTGATACAGAAAGCATGGGTGTGGATGCATGTTACGACCCCCAGTCTATGGTGTTCTGTGTTTGTGTTCTGTGTGTGTTTTCTGTGTGTTGTGCTGCTGTGGTATCTGATCCCCACAGGTGGCGCGAATCATCTCAGCCCAATCAACACCTATGCATGACTCCTCCCTTCCATAATCCGGTTCACCTGGTTCCTGTTATCAATCATCCTTCCACCAGTATATATTGTGCCATTCTGTGTTTGTTTGAGAGAGGGGATAGTCTGTGTGTTCTGGTAAGCATATTGTTGTGTTGTGTGGGTAAGGCCCACTTGTGTTGAGAACTATATCTTTGAATTCCCCTCTCTGTTAACCTTGTGACTTGTGTTCTTTTGTCTTGTTGTGTTGAGTTGCTTTGTTTGTAGGGTTAAGTGTTGTCCACCTTTAGTTTTCTTGTTCTTTTGTTCAGGGGCTGGGGAGTATGTTATAGCTGCCCCGGGGTATACACCACCCGTAGGGATTACTACTGTCTAAATACACTAGCTAGACCTGGGCAGACCACCGCTGTATTTGTGGTTAGGACACTTCAATCGTGTGTCAGTTTTGTTTTGCTTGCTTGCTTAGCTCCTGGGAGATAGTGTAGGTTAGGGGTGGGAACTTTATGTTGGTTTCCTTCCTTTTGGTCCTGTCCAGACCTCCATTTGTCCCTGAAAAGACTCCCTGGAACCTTGGCTTATCCAGTCAGCAATCTAGGAGAGTACTATGGTGCATCTGCCGAACTGAATGAAACTCCACCTGCTGTCTAAGGGGCGGAGCCTATAAATAGGTAGTTCATCTGGCAGTCCACCCTTTTGCACTACCTGCCAGGACTCCAGAGTAGTCCTGTCTCCGTGTTGAGTCCTGTCTCCTCCAAAGTGTGCGTCTTCTAAAGTTAACGTGAGTGGTCATGTCAATCCATCATTTGTTTGTTATTTTGTATGCCTTTTGTGGAGGTTTGGTGACATGTGCTTTGTTGCCTTAAAACCCTTTGTTCCCCGACATGTGCCAGGAGCCATGTGGGATTGTTTGTTTCTTGTTCATCACCATTTCTGTTGAGTTGTGGATTGTGTCTTTGCACACGATTATTGTTTCATTGGATTGACCACTCCGTTACCCAATTGTAATTGTATGTTGCCTCTTTGTTTATGTTTTCTGATGCAGCACCCGGAAATAAATACTGGTATTGCATCGAACCTGCCTTCTCCACTGCTTCATGTTCTGACCACACTCCTTGCCGTTCGAGCCTTCTGACCGATGCTCTGTCCGCTCACCTACACTCACTCCCCCCGAACCACATCATCCATTCACCAATACAGTTCCTTCAGTCCCTGTATTATTGTCATTTTCTTTGTTATCATTTACTGACCCGTAGTGGCAAAATAAAGCCCTAGTTAAAACGGTACCACCTGTTTGTGCACTCCTTGCTCCACGCATCTTACACCGGTCTCTGAGAGTCCCTAAGTAGTGGGAGAGGTCAGGTTCCCTCCGTTACAGGCATAAACTTATAACAATGCACTGTTCATTGGTGCTGTCACACGAGCATAGGCTCGCTCTAAAGACACTGGGTGGCACTCCGAGTGGGTGGGCAAACGGTCAAGCTTGACACAGGGGCTGAAGCCAACGTGCTGCCACAATCAATAGCAATTATAATGCACAGGCAACATACACTGAAGAAGACAAACACTGTACTGGAAGCCTATGGCGGCAGCCGCATCAAGCCCAAGGGTATACTCACGTTGCATGTGAACTCCCAACACAAGCAGGCCCTCCTACACTTCTATGTGACACGCCACTGCTTGGCAGAGATGCTTGTGTGAGACTTGATCTCGTCAGAAAAGTAGAGACATTAACACGGCAAACTCCATCCCGGACCAAAGAGGAGCTGCTCCAGCGCTATCCCGACGTGTTCCAGGGACTGGGTGAATTTCCAGGCATACACCACATCCATGTCGATACAAAGGTGCCCCCTGTTGTCCATGGATGCAAGAAGATCCCATTTGCTGTGCTGGATAGGCTAAAGACACACTGGCCGTTCAAGAACAGAGAGGTGTGTGTCGCAAGGTAACAAAGCCAACACCATGGGTGAGCAGCCTCGTTATAACTGAAAAGAAAAATGGTACCTTACGGGTGTGTTTGGACCCGAGGGACCTCAACAAAGCAGTGCTTCGCCAACACTACTCCATACCCACACCCGAGGATGTACAATGCCAGTTAGCAGGAAAGACTGTGATTACAATTGTTGATGAAAAGGATGGGTATTGGCAAATAAAGCTTGATGATGAGTCAGCTGACCTGTGCACGTTCAACACCCCCTGGGGGCGCTACCAGTTTACGCGCTTGCCGTTTGGGATTAAAAGTGCAAGTGAGGTTGTCAGAAATATTAATCTATCAAGCATTGCACAGTCAGGTCGGTGAACAAGTTAAGAAAGCTTTATTGCTTGCGGCCACAAGGAGACAAAAACATCACACGCCATGGTGCTACAAGTTTGTCCGCTAGCAAGTTGCGTTAGCTAGCTATTTAAACACAAGTCCCTCTTGACTCTTATTGGCAAAGACAAAGCATCTTTTTTTCCATGGCTCTTCTTCATTGGCTCCTCTCCATAGACCTGGCGCGCGTGTGTGTGCGTGCGTGTTTGAATGTGTGCTCCTTGACCCCTGTAAGCCTCCCCCACTTCTTTTATGGCCTCTCCAGAAAGATAGTGGTCGAGCCCAGGTCCCCCTTGTTTATGTAAGCCTAGTGTTTCCCAGAGTTCAGATTTGGGGTTAGGCCTCTCTTTGCACACAAGGAATACTGGAACACAGAATCATTCTTATACAGGATAAATATGTTATATCTTCAATTTTTCCTACAGAGGTGTTTCAGCAAACGAATACTGAAAGTTTTGGTGACATTGCTGGAGTCCACATTATTGCAGATGACATGATAATTGCAGCAGCCACAAAGGAAGAACATGATAACATCCTACAACAGGTGATGGACAGAGCCGTCAAGCTGAATGTGAAATTCAATGTTGACAAAATCCAGTACATGGTGAGTGAAGTGAAGTACATGGGGCACATCATCAGCGCAGAGGGAGTCAGACCAGATAATGCCACAGTGGCAGCAATAACAGCAATGCCTCCACCTGGAGACAAAAAGGGTCTACAGAGGTTATTGGGCATGACACGATGGCTGTGTCTACTACCGCGCACTTAACGAAGTACACTGCAATGTAGTGCACTGCAATGTAGTGCACTTACATTTGCAGTGCACTCAGTTTGCTGAGTAGTGCTGTCTAAACTGGAACACTTTACTTACCCACTTAGCGGGAAGTGACGCACGCAAATCTGCTTGCGACACCCGAGAAACTAAACCCGCGAAACAAACCCGCTTGTATTTCTGTCACTGGACTCCTCCTCTTCCGCTACGTAGCCAAGATGGCGCCAGTTTAGGGCGAATAGTGTCCATCGTCGGACACTTCATTTTTTGACCGTTTGCAGTGCATCATCCGGGTACTTTCAGTGCACTGAATTATTTTGGTTTCTCAGCGTAAGCGCCCTAAGCATTGAAAGTAAGTGCTCGAAGTGCACAAGTGCGCGGTAGTAGACACAGCCAATATCTTGCCCAGTATACCCGCACAAAGCCACTCTGACAATGCTCTGTGGCAATGGCACCCAAAGCACCAAGCAGCACTTAACAGAATGAAAGCAGCCATCTACAACACATCACTGCTAAAGTTTTTCAACCCACAAGAGAAAGTTGAAATATAAGCTGACTCGTCCAAAGATGGCCTGGGAGCAGTACTAATGCAGGGTAAGCGCCCTGTAGCTTTCGCATCCAGAGCCCTCTCTACAGCTGAGCAGAACTATGCTCAGATTGAGAAAGAACTTCACCAATATGTCTACGATCACCTACACCCCTAGCAAGGACATGGCGGTATCTGACACGCTCTCCAGAGCTTTCCCACCAAATGCCAGGCAAGAAGAATGTGAGATGGGGGACGAAAGGGTTGTGTATGACATCAGTGCAATGACTCCTCTGGGTGGGTCTGTCATGGAGCAACTGAAAGCAGCAACAGAGACTGACCGCAAGATGCAGACATTGATGAGTCTTCACAAGCGAGGGTGGCCAGACAGGAAAAAGTGCCTTCCACTAGAAGCACAGCCATATTGGCATGCTAAGAATTACATCTACATTGCAGATGGCGTGCTAATGGTCAACCTCCGCATGATCATCCCCAGAAGCCTCAGGGCTGAGATGCTGAGGCGGCTGCACACTGCACACCAGGCCATCCAGCGCTCCCTGGCGCACGCCAGAGCTGTGATGTATTGGCCTGGTCTCACTGAGGATGTCAGAATGATGGTTGAATCATGCCCCTCATGCCAAGAGAAGCTGCCTGACAACCAGAAGGAGCCCATCCTTCCTCACGCAATGCCTGATACACCATGGGCGAAGGTAGCGGCTGACATTTTTTTATTTCAAGGACGCTCCTTCTCACTCATAGTGGATTACTTTTCCAAGTATCCTGAGCAGTGGCGGTGCGTCCATAGAGGGCGCAAGGGCGCCGCCCCTCCTAGAATTTTTCGTATTTTTACGTTCAAAAATATGATATACCAAACTATTTAAATAAGAAATGTACTGTGTTAATGCGTTAAATGTGTGTGGGAGACCGTAAGTCCCTGTCAACAACCACTTAAATGTGACCGAATATAATATATTGCCATTCGTTATCACTGAGATAAGCCACTCCCCCCTGGGGGCGCCGGCCAAATGGAAGTCAATGGGAGCTCTCGATACATTTTCATACATTTCAGAAGAACGGCTTCTCATTGGCGGAAAAAAGGGGCGATGCCGGGGCGCACACTCGTGCGCCCCTGGCCAATGACATCGTTTCTTACTTATATTGACATCTGATTCGTCGAATCAGAGACCTTCACTCCCCTTATCATTCCCCCACATCCCATATAATTATCACGTATCTACGAGAGCAACATAGCTAGCAAAGGATGATGGGCTGTTGGCCTACGGGACGTACACCCGTAGCTTCTCCTCAAACCTGTATGCTAAGTAACCGGAGCTGGTTAGCTGGTTGTTCAGTGAGTAATTCAGTGTTACACACACAGTCACAACATCACACGTTAGCAACGACGCTATGCGATATCAGCGACCCTTCAGCATTAGTATCGTAGCTAAGTCTAGGAAAGTTGAGGCTACTTTTCGCTAGGTACCTACGAACATGTCTTAATCTGCTAGACAAGTGGCTTCCCCATCGTTCTTTTGGTGAGCTGTCTCATGAGCCCTACTAGCCGACAAGCAAAATAGTTATTTAGCACTAGCGTTGCTACCTGCATATATGCAAACATTGTTTACAATATTTTCAGGCTTCAACCAGTGCTGCTCAAACATACATACAGGGTCAAGAGATAGATTCGTTAGGCATTGAAGAAATAGTAGGAGAGGACGACAGCATCCAACATAGCTAATACATATATATTTAATGTAAAAAAAAAGTTCTGTGTAACGACCAATCCCCGCCGCCCAACTGCGCCCCCCCCCCAAAAAAAAATCACCAGCCGCCACTGATCCTGAGGTCCTGAAGTTGTCAGACAAGACGTCAGGTACTGTGATAGCCAAGTTCAAGGGTGTTTTTGCTAGGCATGGTATACCCACTGAACTGATTGCAGATCATGTACCCTTTGCCAGTGCCGAGACGGCCCAGTTCGCAAAGAAATGGGGTTTCAAGATAACGCATTCCAGCCCAGCCTACCCACAGTCAAATGGCTTGGCTGAAAGGACCATTCAGTCAGTGAAGAACATGTTGAAAGCCATGACACAGACGGGTATTGACCCTCACATGGCTCTCCTGCATTTCAGAAACACCCCGATCACAGGATTTAAATACTCACCGGCTCAACTGCTGATGGGGCGTCCTTCATTCCTATCTCCCTGCCAGCAAGGCAGCCCTGGCACCTGCAATACCAGAGAATGTCCAGCAAAGTCTCAGACGACAGCAGCTTCGTCAAAAGCACAGCTATGACAAGGCAGCGTCACCGCTTAGTCCCTTTGAGGAGGGTGAGAGAGTGTGCATGAAGACAACAAAAGGATGGCAGCCAGCAACAGTAGAGAGAATCAGGGATGAGCCGAGATCCTATGACATCATCACACCAACAGGAGCACGATATAGGAGAAAACGCAGGCATCTCAGGCCTGACCGAGTTGCTGTGCATGGAGACAATGACGAAACCACAGGCCCACGCTCTGAGTCCGACCATGAGAGTGAGCAAGGGCAGAATGGGACACATGATGAGCCAGGACCAAGGCCTGACACAGAGACCGGCACAGGCCAGACAACCAGGGCAGGAAGAAACGTGAAACTGCCAACTCGACTGCAGGATTACATACTTTAGTAGCTTGGCTGAGTAATACACAGTGATGTTGTCAGCTGTATGAGTTCATGGTTTATTTGCAGTCACTGTGTTAAATAATGTATTCAATGTTTGCTTGAGGATAGGAATACTACATGGAATATGTTTGTGTACTTCTGACACTACTCGCGCTAAACGGGCACCATCTTGGCTACGTAGCGGAAGAGGAGGAGCCCTTTCGGCAGCTTTTTCCACTTGGGGTGGAGAAGCACGTTCATTTTGGCAGGTTTCACGGGTGTCACTAACAGTGGTTAACGTAAGTGTTCCATTTCAGACAGCATTTATCAGCGACGGAGTGCACTACATATGTAAGTGCACTGTTTTGCAGTGCACTGTATTGCAGTGTACTTCGTAAAGTGTTCGGTAATAGACACAGGCTGTGTCTACTACCGCGCACTTAACGAAGTACACTGCAATGTAGTGCACTTACATTTGCAGTGCACTCAGTTGCTGAAGAGTGCTGTCTAAACTGGAACACTTTACTTACCCACTTAGCGGGAAGTGACGCACGCAAATCTGCTCGCGACACCCGAGAAACTAAACCCGCGAAACAAACCCGCTTGTATTTCTGTCACTGGACTCCTCCTCTTCCGCTACGTAGCCAAGATGGCGGCAGTTTAGGGCGAGTAGTGTCCATCGTCGGACACTTCATTTTTTGACCGTTTGCAGTGCATCATCCGGGTACTTTCAGTGCACTGAATTATTTTGGTTTCTCAGCGTAAGCGCCCTAAGCACTGAAAGTAAGTGCTCGAACTGCACGGTAGTAGACACAGCCACAGCCTCAGTCTTAACAGGAAGCTCTGTACATTACCAACGCATTGAACGTTTTAACCGGGACTTAAATACTAATTGCAGTCATGTTTATGCACCCATTTTTTATGAACTGGAGTCAATGAATGTGCTGAATTTGTACAATGAGACAGACATATTTTGTCTTCATTATGTTTATATCCCCAGAATTAATCGCACACTAGCTATATTCAAAGATGCATTTAACATTCATTCAATGTCCTCAGAGGGAAACCGAACTCTTCTGCAGCTTTATGCGTTGGACAGCCATCTTCTGTACCTTCACAACCCAGACAGTGTATCGGAAGAGATTACAGCCCCTTCAGCACCAGCTCTTGTGCATGGATGTGATTCTTTTTGCCCATTAAACAGAAGGGATTTACAGGAGCTTTCCTTTACAATAAATCCTCTTGAACAGGACCATAAGGGAAAAACATTATTTCAAAGAGTGCAGCAATTTGTTTTCAACAAAATTGTATACCTGTAATTTCTTTGTTTGGTACAGCTTTTGAAATCAAGCTCACTAAGACCTTAGTGAATCAGCATGTAAATATTTTTTTTTACAGTTAAAGCATAGCCACTGGTAGATGATCAAAAGATACAAGTGCAAGCAATGGAGCTTCATTTAAAGAAACTAGAATCACAGCTGTGCCACATGCCGTCCTTATGCAAAGCACTTTGCCGTAAGTTGCTGTAGGGGGATTGTCCCTGTACTTCACCAAAGTTGCTCTGTAACATTTCTAAAATGAAAGCATTTTTAAAGCTGGGTTTGATGTAAATGGTATTTGATGTAAATTATTCAATGATATCTGGCGCACCGCCAAAATAGGTGCCATACTCAAACCAAACAAACCTGCTGAAGATCCAAAAAGCTACCGACCAATTAGCCTACTCTGCGTTAGCTTCAAACTCCTAAAAAGACTGATCCTCAACCGCATCTATGACACTGTTGATGAGAACCTCCCTAGGGAACAAGCCGGGTTCAGAAAAGGCTACTCTACCACCGACCAAGTGGCCCGACTTACTGAGGATATCACAACTGCGTTTCAACGCAAAGAAAAGGCTGGCGCAGTGTTTGTAGACCTGAGTGCTGCATATGACACCATATGGCACCGTGGCCTTGCCTTGAAACTGCTACAAACAATACCAAGCAAACACATGGTTAAACTTATCATGCAGATGATGACAAACAGAAGCTTCACACTGCCATCAACACTGATCGACCATCAAAAAAACAAAAAGAAAATGCTAAAGAATGGCGTGCCTCAGGGATCTGTTCTAGCTCCAATTTGCTTCAACATCTATACCTCTGATTTACCGACAACAACCAGCAAAAAATACACCTATGCAGACGACATCGCACTCCTAACTACATGAACTTCTTTTAGCTCACTAAGTGACACCATAACAAATGATCTAACTAATCTGAATACTTTATTAACTGGCGACTGAAAATGAATGAAACCAAAACCGTCAGCAGCAACTTTCATCTTACTAACCGACTAGCCAACATCCAACTAAAAGTCAAATGTGCAGGAAATATTATCCCATTTGAAAAGTCTCCAAAATACTTGGGTGTTACTCTGGATAGAAGCCTCACCTATAAACAACACCTCCAGCAAGTCAGAGCCAAGGTGGAAGCAAGAAACTGCCTCATTCACCGTCTCTGCGGAACTTCGTGGGGAGCAAGTTTCCCTGTACTCCGAACTGCTACTCTAGCACTGGCCTACTCAACAGCAGAGTACTGTGCACCTATTTGGTGCAAATCCACTCATACCACCAAGCTTGACATATATCTCAACAACAGCATGCAAATGGTTTGAGGATGTATAAGATCTACACCAACCTCATACCTACCAATCCTCAGTGGAATCCCACCACCAGCAATCCGCCGAGAAGCAGCCTGCCTAAACCTTGCACAGAGAGCTCAACGCAGAGCCAGCCACCTACTCCATCATGACATTAACTCAAACGACCCACCCCCACGCCTACCGCTGAGAGCACCGATCTCTGCAAGACTTCGGGGTCTGCTGCATGAGGCAAATGGTCAGCCACCTGGATCCTGGACCATCACACAATGGACCAAACAGTGGGGCTCAGCCAACACTAAACTACATGGCTACATCAAAACACCGTCCACAAGGCCTGCAGGACACACCCTCAACAGAAACTCCTGGGTACGACTCAAAAGATGCCGAACAGGACATGAACGCTTTCGAGCCAATATGCACAGGATGAACCTATGTGATGCTCCAGACTGCCCCTGTGGGGCCCCAGAGCAAATTGCTGATCACATCATCAACGACTGCACCAAGTACCAGTGCCATGGCCTTCAGGTACTGTCTACCCTGAACAGTGAAGCACTAGCATGGCTCGCAGAAACAAGCTTAGTTATATAACAGTATGAAATGTATTTTGAGACATACGAATATATATATATTCAATGATAAGGTGTTGGCAAAACAACTGCTGGAAATGAAGCCAGTCTAGAATTGATAAAACAATTAGTATTTTCAAATAGTACTATTTAAAACATCACCATCATTGAATACTTAAAATTAGTTGCATGGCGACTTCCGGGTGACGGTCGAGCAGTATGGACGGTTGAACAGTGTGCTCCCTAATACCAACACAATAAACTCCGCAAAAACTCGAAAATATAACAAAGAAAGGTATATGGACGTTGGCT
Source organism: Mallotus villosus (assembly GCA_903064625.1). Lineage (NCBI taxonomy): Eukaryota > Metazoa > Chordata > Actinopteri > Osmeriformes > Salangidae > Mallotus > Mallotus villosus. The sequence continues at coordinate 4,971 of CAEFZP010001192.1, read as the reverse complement.
ATGAGCGGAGGAACAAAGAAAAACAAGAAGAAGAAAAACCCGAACGGACAAGGTAAAGAAATAAGTCGTTCTGACGAGGAAGAAGAAAAGCTAACTGAACCTGCAGCTATGGCTACACGGGCTACACCCACATCGCAAGCTAGCTTAGAGAGCATTAGCAAGCAAATCCAAGCCATGCAAAAAGAGCTGAAAATTGACCTGAAAACTGTCAAAGACGAAATCACCACCCAAGTGAAAAGCGAACTGGCAGAATTTAAGGAGGACATTAACCAGAAACTTGTCAAAATAAACGCAGTCGTAGAAGAGCAAAATGACAAGATAGATGCCGCTTTGACTCGCACTGAAGAGGTCGAACAGTGGAGTACTGACGCAAAATGCGCACTGAAGGACATACTAAAGGAACAGAAAATAATGATGGATAAGATGGATGACTTAGAATCGAGATCCAGGCGGAACAACCTGCGAATATACGGCATTCCAGAAGATGCGGAGTTGAGAAGCGAATCGGTCGCGGCGTTTATGGACAAATGGTTAAAAGACGAGCTTTCAATTGAATCAGACCTCCAGATTCAACGAGCCCACCGAGCCCTCGCGCCGAAGCCAAAGACAGGACAACCACCAAGATCGATTATACTCAACTTTCAGCAGTTTAATGTGAAGGAGAAGGTTTTGAAAGAGGCGTGGGGAAAGAAAACGGTCAAGCTCGGAGAAAGTAGGATTTATTTTGACCATGACTACTCTGTGAGAATGCTGCAAGAACGCAAAGCGTACGTGAACGTGAAGAAGGTTCTAAAGGGGGAAGGTATCCGCTTTCAGACACCCCTCAACAGGATGCGTATCCACTGGGCTAGTGGAATGAAGACGTACAGCAGCGCGGAGGAAGCAGTCGGTGACATGCGGAGAAGAGGATATGAAGTAGATGACATCCCCGATACCAGAGGCACTACAGCCCGTGACCGGCTCAAGTCGAGCGGGCTAGAGACGTGGACACGCGTCGGGAGAGAACGAGAACGAACCTCACAGACAGGCACACGGGTGAGAGGACGGCTGCAAGAATTCCAACGCGAGGACAACAACGCGAGATGAATACATGACTCTAAGTATAAATATGAATGAACATATCCTTAAATTGCAATACAGGTCAAAAGGTTAGTGTTAAATTCGATGTGTCCTAAAGGGATATTGATATCAGTATTGTTGGTTCCAAGGGACTGAAGCACAGCTGCCTACAACATAGCCTAGTATGGGCAGATCTACCCCTTATGGGTTACATCTTACTACTAGCTGGGGGCCCTTCTCTTGTGGAAGGCATTTCCCCTCAAAACTAAAGGAGAGTCAACATAAGAAGATTGTTGACATCTCTTTTTGGAGGTCGCTTTTTCTGTTTATAGTTATGTTACCATATTTTCTTTGTTTGTTACATATGATGTTAAGTGCCTATGTTCATTGCACTGTTAGCCTGAGGGGGAGAAACCACAATGGGAACAAACCAAAAACAGCCTATGAATACCAAACAAGAAGGTATTAAACTTATGTCTTTAAATGTTAATGGCTTAGGAAACCCAGTCAAAAGAGCTAAAATTATAGCTAAAATTAAAAAGGAGAGGACGCAGATTAGCTTCCTGCAAGAAACCCACCTTTCACAAACGGAACATGAAAAGTTGAAAAGATTTGGATTTAATAATACTTTCTATAGCTCCCATTCTAATACCCGCAGAAGAGGTGTTGCAATTCTAATTTCTAATGCCACCAAATTTGAATATCAAAAAGAAATAAAAGATACAGAGGGACGTTATATTATTGTAAAAGGAACCATTGACCAAACTAGGGTTACATTGGTGAACATTTATGCCCCACCTGAAAGTGATAAACATTTCTTTAAATCCCTTTTTGATTTGATTGCTGTAGAAATGGAAGGTGTATGTATATGTGGAGGTGATCTCAATGTGATAATGAACTACGACCTAGACACAACTAGTCGTAAGAGAAATAAGAAACCTATCACAAAGGTTGTGAAAAATACATGGGAAGAAATGGGGTTCTTTGATGTATGGAGGGAATTACATCCTCTACAGAGAGACTTCAGTCATTATTCAGCAACACACTCTGTGTACTCAAGAATTGACTATTTTTTTATGCAGAAAGAAGACAGGGATAGAATACAGGAATGTCAAATTGGAGTGGCCGACTTGTCCGACCATAGCCCAATCTATTTAAAAATATACTTGAAGTCCAGACGAAAAGATACAATATGGAGATTGAACGTGGGGATATTAAATAACAAACTGGTGGTCGAACAAATCAAAGCTGAAATACGGAAGTACTTAGAGGAGAATGATAATGACGAGACAAACCCAGCAATACTATGGGATGCTCTAAAAGCTGTTATACGAGGAAAATTAATTTCAATTACGAGTAGACTTAAAAAAGAAAAAGAAACTCAGTACAAGTCTCTGTTAGCTGACCTGAAACAATTGGAACAAAAACATAAAGAAAAAACAGACAAAAAAATAGAACGACAAATGAAAGAGGTGAGAAACCAAATTAATAGAATACTACAACAGGAAATAGAGATAAAGGCTAGATATTTAAAACAAAATTACTATGAATTAGGCCCTAAAGCTGCCAAATTGTTGGCGAGAAGATTACGAAGGCAACAGGCAGCGATTACAGTAAATAAACTACGTGATCCTAATACCAACCAAATTAAATATGAACCAAAAGAAATTGAAAATATGTTCAGGGATTATTATAAAGATCTTTATACCCAAACATCAACAACAAATCATAAGGACACTAAAACATTTCTGGACTCCCTGGATTTGCCTTCTATAGGTAGAATTCAAAATGAACGCATAACTGCAAATATATCTACAGATGAAATCCATAAAGCAATAAGAAAATTGAAAACAAACAAGGCTCCAGGTAGTGATGGATTTCCATCTGAGTGGTATAAAAAACTTGAAAATGAACTGTCACCACTATTACTTAGAACCTTTAATTGGACCATTACTAAAGAGATCACTCCCCCCTCATGGAAGGAAGCAATAATTACTGTCATTCCCAAACCGTTAAAGGATAAGGAATATTGCCAAAATTATAGACCAATATCAATTCTTAATATAGATTACAAACTTTATACCACTATAATTTCAAACAGGCTCCAAACAATAGTAACAGATTTGATAGATGAAGACCAGACTGGCTTTGTCTTAGGTCGACAAACTCAGGATAATATCAGGAGAATACTCCACATTATACATAAAATACAAAAAAATAAAATACCAACAGCATTGATCAGCCTAGATGCTGAAAAGGCATTCGATAGGGTCAACTGGGATTTTCTATATTTAACATTAGAAAAATTTGGATTTAATAAAAAAACTATTCAATGTATCAAATCACTATATAACAAACCAACCGCTAGAATCAAAGTAAACGGCTCACTAACGGACAGATTTACCTTGGAAAGAGGAACCAGACAGGGTTGCTGTCTCAGCCCTACCTTGTTTGCTCTCTATATAGAACCATTAGCCCAAATGATCAGACAAGAGGATGTAATAACAGGAATAGATATTAATAACCAAACCCATACTATAAGTCTTTTCGCGGACGATGTTTTGATCATATTAAAAGATCCAGTAAACTCTTTTATGAAACTTATGGAAATTTTAGAAAAGTTTGGAGTATACTCGGGTTACAAATTAAACATATCTAAAACTCAAATTCTCATGTTTAACTGCTCTCCAAATAAAGAACTTAAAGAATTGAAATTAAATTGGAAAGCCAAATCAATTCAATATTTAGGCATAAGCATAACCAAAAACTTGTCAAAACTTTTCCGAAACAACTATGATCATATTGATGGCAACATACGGAAAGATATTGAAAGGTGGTCAACTTATCCAATGAGCCTCACTGACAGGATAAATGCAGTGAAAATGAATATTTTGCCACGTTTACTATACTTGTTTCTATCCTTGCCTGTTTGTATACCACAGATCCAGTTTCAGAGTTGGGATAGACTAATATCTAGATTTATCTGGGGGGGGAAAGAAACCGAGAATTCGATATACCACTCTCCAGTTGCCAAAGGACAAGGGGGGACTGGCACTTCCTAACTTCAGGGAATACTTTAATGCAGCACAATTGCGTCCACTTATATACTGGTGCAATGTTGATTATATAGCTCGTTGGAAAGACATTGAAATACCTACATCTGGGCCCCTGATACAACCACTCATAGGGCAAAGAGAAATTCCTGCCCATACTAAAGAAGAGGAAGAATTAGACCCAATAACAACTTTTACCTTAAATACATGGTATTCCATTATTAAACAACTAAAAGTGGGAAGGGAACTTGGTCTGTTAAAGTGGATAGCCTTTGATAAAGAATTCACACCGGGAATTTCTGATGCCAGATTTAAACAGTGGACCGAGATGGGTATAACAGCGATATGCAAGGTTATACAAAAGGGTGAAATGAGAAACTTTCAAGATTTAAAAAATACATATGGCTTAGAGAACCAGGACTTATTCAGATTCTTACAAATGAGGGATTTCTATATAAAAAGAATTAAGAAAAATACTGATGAGATACATCCTATAGTAAAAATGTTTGTGCAATCTTACAATGATGTCATACCCAAAGCTGTGTCAATTCTGTATTCTTGTTTGATGGAAGCTAAGAATGACTCAACATTATATGTCAAAGCTAAATGGGAAAAAGAACTGAGTGAAGACATCCCGGACGACATGTGGTTTAATATGTGGAAAATACACCAGACAACTACACAGTCTCATGGATGGAGAGAATTCACTTGGAAAAACCAAATCCGTTTCTTTATAACGCCCAAGATTTCTAGCAGACAAATGAACACTCAACAATCCTGCTGGAGACTGTGCAACAGTGTGGATCCAAACCATACACATGTGTTTTGGAGCTGCAGTAAAATTCAACCTTACTGGGAT
>CAEFZP010001191.1:37500-50000 GCA_903064625.1 Mallotus villosus | reverse complement strand
TGTGACTGCCTTCTGACATGATCTCATTGGTCGGGAGCAATGTGCCTCTTTACAAACAGCGGGCTTTAACACATTACTTTGTGGTGATTTCTTTCTTGTCTGAAACGTCTGAAAAGCTTGTGGCTGGAGGGAAGAAAGAGAAAAATCTATACTCTTATTGAGTGTTCTTTTGAATAAATAAATATTTAAAAGGCGGGTAAGGGACATTTCACTCTATTCGTTGCAAATCAGGGCATCAAAGAGGCCAGACAATGTATGCTCACTATTAGTATCAATTTACAAATAAACTGCTTTTTTGGTGACTGGATCTTAGATGTCAGATTTTGATAAATGGTTTCAATTTGGCAGCTGCTTTAGACTGTCAGCCCCCATCTGATCGTATCCCCCTCTACAGCAGTTGGCTGCCTGAAAGAATCTAACTCAGTTAGCTTCACACCTTTTTAGAGGGGAAAATAATCTTTTCATGCTAACCAGCAGGCCTGGGCACCTGCCGACCGCTGGATGTTTTGGCCGCGCTTTGCCGAGCGCGCACGTGTGTGTTTGTGCGTTAATGGGTCTACATTTATCTTTCACGTGTGACTTTTTTGAGTGTTGCTCACGTGTGTGTGTGGGACATCCTCATCACAGAGCGTCATGTGAACTCTCTCAAACACGACTACAACCGAACACAAACACACACACTCACACACACACACAAACACACACTCACACTCACACACACACACACACACACACACACCACACACACACACACACAACACACTCACACACACTCACACACTCACACACACACACACACACACACTCACACACACACACACCACCACACTCACACCACACACACACACCACACTCACACACACACCACACACACACCACACACTCACCACACACACATCTCAATCTCCAGGGCAGTGAGCCAAAAACACCCGTTTACAGTTTGATCCTTTCTTTCCCAAAAACAACTGAACACTTAGCGCCCGGGTCTGAGGTCTGAGTTGAAGGCCAAATGCTAACCTGAGGAGCACGGATCAACCCTATGAACTATCTCAAGTTCAAGCCTGGGGAGACTTGGCTCCAACTCTCTCTTTCTCTCTCTCTGTCTGTATGACTTAGTGTAGGTGGTGAGGACTGGAGTTCCTCAGTGACCGTTCTGAAGTTCGGAGCGTCCGACTGACTTTTGCTGTGTGTCCGGGGTCAGGAGGATCACCCAGGGAAGGGAGCATCTCACTGACCGTGGGTACCCAGGGAAGCATGTCACTGACCTTGGGTAGCCTCTCTGGATCTCCGGGGTGTCGAGGGATGACCTTCTGCAGCCGCTGGAAGCCGTAGTCGATGGTGGGCTCGTTCAGCGCTGCGAGGAGACAAGAGGAGACAGTCAACACAGGAGCCAATGAGAGGAGACGAGAGGAGACGAGAGGAGACAAGTCAACCCAGGAGCCAATGAGAGGAGACGAGAGGAGAAGAGAGAGGAGACAAGAGAGGAGACAAGTCAACACAGGAGCCAATGAGAGAGAGACGAGAGGAGACGAGAGGAGACGAGAGGAGACACAAAGGAGACAAGAGGAGACAAAAGGAGACAAGTCAACCCAGGAGCGAACGGGCCCACGTAGCCAACAGGAAAATATGGCGAACGTGACAAAGGAATAGAAAAACCGAAAGGCAACTGTGTCATCGTTAACAGCAGCAACAGCTGTGATATATTTAATTAGTTTAGCAGACGGGTTTCATCCAATGCGATATCCGCGCAGATCATCAATTAGCACAGTATCATCTTGAACTCCTGAATATCCTACGTGGTGTTACATGGTGTGTTTGACAGCCTTATGAAGTCATCAGTGAGGCCGTGTGTGTCTCACTCCGTCTAGCAGCTGTCCTGCCAGGCCACCTTGCTCCCGTACACACGTCCTGTAGGCCAGTGGTTCTCAAAGTGGGGTCCCCGGATCCCTAGGGGTCCGTAAACCATAGCCAAGGAGTCCGCGAAATAATTTGCCATAAAATAACAAATTGTGTTGCATCATTCAAAAGTGATCAAATATATAATTATCTACAGATTGGGGGGGATCATTTACACCAATAAAACAATAATATTGTGTCCAGTTAAGAGCACAAAGGGTATGCTGGGTGGATGTTACGATTATAGGGGGGTCCTGGAAAATGTTCTCCCCTGTCAGGGGTCCCAGGCCCCCCTGCTGTAGGCTATCAGCCCAGAGTCTGTCAGCCAAGTGTCCGCCGATGTCTCTCTCTCTCCCTCCCTCTCTCTCCTCTCCAAGTGTCCGCCGATGTCTCTCTCTCCCTCCCTCTCTCCTCTCCGCTGTTTATTAAGTGTGAGACCTTCCTCTCAACCTGTCCCCGTCACTATCCCTCTCACTTGCACATTCCGAACTAATTCAATCGCACCCCCCCCCCTTCACTCTGGGTTCTCTCTCTCTCTCTCTCTTTTTATTTTTTATTCCATTCTCCTCCTGCAAACAACGCAATTTCAATTCCTTCACCTCTCGATACGGAGAGAGAGAGAGAGAGAGAGAGAGAGAGAGACGAGGAGAGAGAGAGAGAGAGATAGAGAGAGAGAGAGAGAGAGAGAGAGAGAAACACCCGGAAACGAGCGAGGGGAGATATTTCGCCATAATCAAGCCCATTAATCATAAAAGGCTGTCAAATTTGACTTTGGGGACAATTTGTCAGCCTGCTTGCCCACTCCGCTTTTGTCACCGGAGCCTCTTGTATTCTGTAAGGATGATTGACACACCAAATGCCGGTGAGTAGAATAGCTAGTTTGCGCTAATATGCATAACCGCCGCTTTCATGAATAAGAATAAGGTAGCGACGGCGGAGCAGGGGTCTCTTTCAAAGGCCTCGCTGGCGTTTGACGCGAGCGGCAAATAGATGTTATTACCATTATAACAATATTTGTTTTCTTTCCTCGGGATTGGACGGCGGCGAGCCGCTAAATCAAATTTGTCGGAGCCCGTTTCAAACACAGGCTAGGAAGAGAGGAGGGGAGGAAAGGGTCCTGTCGGCTGGTCGGCGACGCTAGCTGAGCGGTGACGGCGAGCGAGACGTGCCTTCTCTACGGGGGCTGCCATGTTGGATCTGAGCCGCTCGCTCCGAGCAGAAACCATGAAGGAACAGCCAGAACCCAAAGTCATTACTCTGATCTCCCCCTCGGCAGCTCGAGGTTTCTCGGAACGTTGACTACCTGTATGCTTGGATTTTGCGGGACTTGGCACAGTAGGCAGTAATCAAAAACGAAATCACTTTTAGATGTTGCTCACGCATTATCATAATCGTAGAGCTAGCACTGGGCGTTACGGGAATTCCGTCGTTTATATATATATAAAAAAAAGAATGTCAGTTACCAAGAAGGAGTGGTAGCGAGCGGCATCTGGGAGTGTGAGAGAGAATAAGAGAGAAACTGAGATGCACACGACGATTGACGGAGGAGAGAGAGAGAGAGAGAGAGAGAGAGAGAGAGAGAGAGAAGAGAGAGAGAGAGAGAGAGAGGGGAATAAAGGAGGAAGCGAAAGCAATCTCATAACACTTGGCTTTTAATGAACCTCTTGAGAGGGAGAGAGACAGAGAGACAGAGAAGGAGAGAGAAGAGAGAGAGAGAGAGAGAGAGGAGAGGGGGAGGGAGGGAGAGAAATAAAGACAGGGGGGAATCTAGACGTTTCTCCCACCACCACCAAGCCCTCAGAAATTAAGCCCATTACTTCCCCTTATTAAAATCCCCCTGCACTTTGACCCTAGCGTCCCATTGGCTGCCTGAAGGCCCATCGCCCTCCCAGCCAATCGATATGGCTGCCTCCTTGCAAAGAGCCTGAGTAATTGGAGAGCGCCGACGCGCTAGGCGAACCCTGACCCTCTATGCATTACACCGCCCATATGAAGATAGATTGCCTGATTTAGTGTAAACATATGCTGCAATTCCAGCCATCAGTGCCACTTTCTCTATCGTAATTTGTATTGATTTTTTTTTCCGGAGGCCCCAGCCATCTTTCGCATCTTTGCAGTGTCTGACGGGGGTTCTTTTTTTTCTTCTTTGGAAAGATAATGCAGTTCACTGGTGAGAGGAGGTAAGGAAAGAGGGAGAGAGACACACAGAGAGACAGAGAGAGAGAAGAGAGGAGAGAGAGATAGAGAGAGAGATACACAGAGAGAAGAGAGAGAGAGAGAGAGAGAGAGAGAGAGGAGAGAGAGAGAGAGATACACAGAGAGAGAGAGAGAGAGATTAGAAGAGGAGATGGAGGTACTCATTCTATCATCTATTCCTTACTCTCTATTTCCCTCTCTCTATTTCCCTCTCTCTCTCTCGCTACTATCTTCTCTCTCTCTCTCTCTCTCCTCTCTCTCTCTCTCTCTCTCTCTCTCTCTCTCTCTCTCTCTCTCTCTCTCAGTCACTCTCTCATTTTCTCTGAGAAAATGATCAAACGTCTTTCTCTAAAGAATGCGATTATTATCCGACAATTACTTACTGAGAAAGTGAAACAGAGAGAGGTGCAATCAAGTAAGAGACGTGCATAAAACGACAAATCTGAACATCTGAAAGGCCAAAGCCATCAAAATTAACCCCAGTGTGTCTTTCCTTCTTTCTGCCTCATGATCAACCACACTGGCTCCGACCAATATTAATAACGACGTATTTATTTACCAAATGCTTTTATCCAACGTCATGTCCGGGGGGGAGGGGGGTTTCGAACCTGCAATCTTTTGATCTGCAGTCACATGCGGTGCCACTGAGCTGTACCCCATCCCATAAAAACAGCACAACACCACCAGGTCAGGTATGTCCCAGACATGTCTGAGATTCAGCCAGAGATAAAACCATGGTTACACATGAGTGCTTAGAGTCTGTGCTACCTCACAACCTCTCCCTTCGCTGTCAAACAGAATGAGTAACAACTGTGCTACTGTACGATAAAGCAAGGCACAAGACATTCAGGATATGGAATACCAATTTGGCAAAAACCTTGCTTTGTGAAACCAGTTTGAAAATCATCAAATCAATCAATCAAAAAAAAACGACTCCTCGCACAATGGCGCATATGAAACGAGCTATGAGGCTAATGCTAACATTGAGAAAGTGCTGACTGGGGTGATTTCAGATGGGTCTGTACTAATCACATAAGCTATGCATGGGGAGGCAGCCATGTTCAGGTCTAGTGGGCAAGCCCAGGTCCCTAGAGGAAAGCTTCCTTCAACACTGACACCGTTAAGAGAGAGTGTTGTTCAAAAGCACCTCGTAACTCACATGTTGCCTGTTTTCAGGACTCCCATCACCCCAAGAAGGATCCATCTCTAACAGATCCCAGTCTTTACATTTGATGAATCTAGTTCGAATTCATTCACGTCGTTTACTATTTACGTCTGTTTCTCTGAACTCTGGAACCCTGCATGTCAGCTTGTGAGAGGACAAGGCTAGCTACGTACGGAGAGGGACAAGGCTAGCTACGTACAGAGGGACGAGGCTAGCTACGTACAGAGGGTGGACGCTGCATGTCAGCTTGTGAGAGGACGAGGCTAGCTACGTACAGAGAGGGTGGACGCTGGCTGCCATGGCTGGAAAACAGCCTGGCTCCTTCAACGATCAGTCTCACGGGCAGTCCAAACTCCGCCTGCCAAAGCCTTCCAACGTTCACAGCTTCAGATGGGTCTGTATACATTATCGTTCACAGCTTCAGATGGGTCTGTATACATTATCTTTCATATGTTTACGTCCCCCTCATCCGTCGTGTTTACATCTATTTGACTCCGTCTTTCTTTTTCATATGTTTCTATGCCGACCGGCCGCCGCCTCCGACCGCTTAAAGTGGGATCTGTTTTCCTACTTTGCTGATCCTGTTCCTATTTCCCAGGCCGAGCCCGGGGGGGGAGAATATGCACTTCAGGAATCCCTTCTCACCTTCATGTTGTTCTCTTCACTCCAGTGATGTCCCTGTCGAAGGCACGGTCATGTCCCCTGGCGAGCCAGCTGTCTCTAAACCACAAATCTCCACTCGCCCGCTCCCCGGTTCACTCACAAGACTCTTCGTGGTTTTTCCTTTATTACACTTATCATTTCAGATGGAGTTCCATATTCCATATCAAATACGTCCTCTCCCTAGACGGGCTGTGTTCCGGAATGGAAGTGTTCCGGAATGAGGGGGGGGAGGGGGAGGAGGAGGGAGGATTCCAGGGCGTTTGGATCCCAGAGCAACATGCGCCGCAATTTTCTGTCTCTATTCATGTTATGATTGATGCAGGTCATTGGCAGCGTTTGGCCCCATTGCCCGTGGATATGTGTCGCAGATAATTCCGCCCTCCCTCTTGGGGAGGAGGGGAGGGGGGGAAGGAATTGACAGACGCACACCGGCGCTGAGCCTTAAGTGGATGGGGCTGATTTGTTTTGCTATTTTCTGCTTTGGTCTGTCAAGTGGCGCCGTGAGTGTTGCCTTGTGGGGCCTGTAGGCTGCGACCTGTCGACAAGCGCCTCAACCCCCCTGGTGCTCGCTCGCACGACGCTATCGATCGCGCCTCGCTATCCGCCCTTCACTTCAGGTAAGAAGGTATTACAACACTCATGAAGGGAACAGGGAATGTGCTGACTAGGTTTTCACCCTATCAATGAACGTAACCAACTAGCGCGCGCTTGAAAAGATCTTGACGCTCGTACAAACACGAGCAAGGCAGAGTCTCGCCGTGCGCACGACACTGCTGCCTGGGTCAGCGTGTCTACGTTTACACCCTAACACACGCACACGGCACACACCCTAACACAAGCAGAGCACACACACACCCCACACACAAGCGCTCCACACAGACTTGCCACACACATGCACCCACACACACAAACGCGCACCACACACGTACACATACCCCATGAGGCCATAGAAAAGAGAAATTCAAAGCATGAGGCTTGATCAATCATCACAGCCTCTCTCTCAGACCCAACCCCCCCCGCCCCTCCCCCCCCCCATCCTGCAATCGATGCTCATAGAAATTTCATGAACTTTAAACTGTGATTGACAGGCAGGTTGAGCCCAGCTGGGGCGTCCTGGGCTCTGGGAAGAGGACGATGCTTCCTCCAAACACACTTTTAATTAAGACTTAAACACTCAGGCTTCATTACAGCGATGGTTAGCTGGACTAAGCTGCTACGCTTGACCTGTGTCTGTCCCACGCTCACGTCATGGGAGAGCAGGAGGAGGAGGAGGGTGAAAGGATGAGGAGAGAGTGAGAGGATGAGGGTGAGAGGATGAGGGTGAGAGAATGAGGATGAGAGGATGAGAGGGTGAGGATGAGGGTGAGAGGATGAGGAGAGAATGAGAGGATGAGGGTGAGAGGATGAGGGCGAGAGAATGAGAGGGTGAGGCAGAGGATGAGAGGGTGAGGATGAGGGTGAGAAGGTAAGAGTGAGAGGATGAGGCTGAGAGGATGAGTGTGAGAGGATGAAAGGGTGAGAGGATGAGGATGAGAGGATGAGGGTGAGAGGGTAAGGATGAGAGGATGAGGTGAGATGATGAGAGAGAGAGGATGAGAGTGAGATGATGAGAGTGATGAGGATGAGGGGTGAGGATGAGAGGGTGAGGATGAGGGTGAGAGGGTGAGAGTGAGAGGATGAAAGGGTGAGAGGATGAGAAGATGAGAACAGGCATCTGACTGCGAGTAGAAACAGTTGAACACCAGTTATCAGCGTGAGGAAACAGCTTTGGGATGCAAATCAGCAAGAATACATTTGAACATTGTCTTGCGAATCAAACGTTGATGTCAGTGGAACGCTAATGTCTTAATCACGGGGGGTGTCAGGCCCAAGCTCACACAGAGCTATGCTGCGGTAATGAGACAGCACTTGTACTGTTCCATGCTTTGATCTGCAGAGAGCAGATCGACAGAGAGACAGAACAGTCTCACTGCCGTGGGAGTTCCCACTATCCCCCACAGACTGAAGGCATGGTTCATATATCAAAGACAAAAAAAGATCCACTTGCTGTTATCGAGAAGGGGACTTGTGGAACTTATGTCAGATAATTAGCGTTTCAGTGGGGGCATTTTAGAACGCGACTCAAAAATAATAACTATTCAGGTGGGGGCCCGATTTCTTTGAGGCACACTTCCTGGCCTTGTCACTCAGGTCTAATCAAGACTCCGATGAAGTAATTATTCCCTCCAGCTGATTAACATATCTATTGGGTGATGCTCGGCGTAATCACAGGGGCTCTCACAGGAGAGGCGACAGAAGGGAGTGGGTGTGTATCCGTCACCTCGACAACACTCTCCGGTTACACGGGACAACTGCCTATGTGATGTTTCTCTGTGTTGCTACGGGGAACAAAATGCTGGGTCTGTTGTTTCAGTGTCGGCCAATCGGAGGGAGTGAACTGCTAAAATAACGAGCGCGATATTGAATAAAAGTATAAACGCTCGGTTGTGTCGGTTGGTTTCTTACGTACGCGTAATCTAATGCTTCCCATGCTCCGGGATGATTGCTTCCACATGTAACGGTGACAGTAATTAAACAATGAAAAAATGCAGAACTCAATGACTTGGCGTACAGCAGTTCAGTCACAAAATTAAAGAGAGAAAAGTAGGAAAGAAAGAGAGAGAGAGTTATTAGATATTTGTAATATATTATATATATTTTTTAACAGAGGTTCGAATTCAACTCTATTACAAATCAGAGGTTTAACTTCAGTCCTTTGTTACATTTTCACAAGACCTTTAGCACATGGGACGTTCTGCTAATGTTTTCCATCTGTGTGTGTAAGAGAGAGAGAGAGAGAGAGAGAGAGAGAGAGAGAGAGAGAGAGAGAGAGAAAAAGAGAGAATCGGGAAAGAGAGATACAGAGGGAAAGAGATGGGGAGATGAGCGAGAGAGAGAGATAGAGAGAGAGAGAGAGAGAGAACGGGAAGATAGTGAAAACAGAGTGATAAGAGGGAAAGTGTTGAGAAAAGGAGAGAGAGAAAGAGAGGGGAAGAGAGAGAGAGGTAAAGAGAAGGACTGAAGTACAAAGTGGGCCAGTGTTTTTTCCTCCAGTGGTGATAGGACCAGGGGCCCAGGCAGCCAGCCAGGCAGCCAGCCAGGCAGCCAGCCAGGCAGCGCGGCCCCAGAGGAAACACACCCTGCTGGGATCCCTCTCCAGGTTTACTGGCTCCTAAAGGAGACCCAGTGAGGTGGGCGTCAGGGCCGGCACCCACACACCCACCACGTCATGCCAGCTCTGGCCCAGACGCCAGACGCCAGAGACCACCTGACGGCCGTCCAGCCACACACGCTGCTGTGAGAGTGTCGAGACCCAGCCCTCAGACACAAGGCAGCTCGGGAACCAGCCCTCAGACACAAGGCAGCTTTCTCTACCCTGCCCAGCCCTCAGACACAAGGCAGCTTTCTCTGCCCTGCTGGTCCCTCTCTGAACCACACTCTCCACCGCACAACAGTGCCACACCTTCCCTCCCCCTTCCTCCACGTGTTTGGGGCTGGGGGTGCTGGGGGGCTAGGGGCTGGGGGGCTGGGGCTGGTGTGGAGGCGTGTTGAGGCTGGGGCTGGGGGGGCTGGGGGTGGAGGCGTGTTGAGGCTTGCCACGAACACCCCCTGAGGTTGGTTCCCCCCGCAGGCTGGAGGAACAGCAGCCCACCCACCCCCCCTCCTCCCACACAACGGCCCTTTATGACACGCTCAGGTTCTAGAAGGTTGTGGCGGCCTGCTCAGACAGTGTAACACAAGACTCCTTTACACACAGGATAGAACTGGCACTGACTTCATTCATATTTAGCGTTTCTTTGTCTTGTACTGATGTAAAAGACCGTTTGGCAATTGCAAGATAGGTTTAAATCAATAATAGAAACAGTAGCACTGTCTTTAGTAGTAGTACTGGTAGAAGGCTACTAGTAGTATTAGCAGTAGTGTTAGTCGCAGAGCTAGTAGTAAAACTAGGAATACTATTAGTGGTACTGTAGTAGTAGAAGTATTAGTAGTAGTATTATGAGTAGCAGCAGGGGCAGTACAGTAAGAGCAGAGTAGCAGTATCATGGCGGTGGCGTTTAGGGAGGCTGTGTGAAGGCAGGCAGGGTGGTACTGAATCCTTGCCGCCAGGCTCGGTGCTTGTAATGCATAGATCAATGTGGCCTGTGGGGAAGGGGAATCGATAGGCGCTGAGTTATTGCAGTACTTGGCCACTGATTTTTAGAGAGCTGTGTTTTCCCAGGAAAGTCAATACCTCCAGGCTCCTCTCATTAATTTCACCCCCGCCCCTCCCCCAGCTGCACCTGGGGGCACATCGCCCCAGAGAGAGACTGGAAGTCTGGGGGGGAGAGGGGGAGGAAATGGAGGCAGGAGGGCATGGAGAGGGGGAGGAAATGGAGGCAGGAGGGTATGGAGAGGGAGAGGAAATGGAGGCAGGAGGGCCGGGTGAGGGGGGTGCCAGGGAGAGCAGTGGGAAGTTGGGAGCGATGCAAGGAGAGGAAGTCAGAGAGAGAGAGTGAATAGAGAATGGAGGGAGTGGAAAAAAGGGGGAGAGAGAGAGAGAGAGGTACAGAAGGATATGGGGAAGGTAAAGAAGAGGTGGGGAGGAAGGGATGAATGGAGGGGTGAGAGATAGGGAGAGAGAGAGAGGACAAAGGGGCCTCAAAAGAGGGCGTACGGAGATCTTGTCTGAAAATAGCATCTCCCTCCTTTTCTCCCCGTTTCCATTCATGCCAGTTTTACAGGAACGTCTCTGAGATTGGATTTGATGTTTCCTTACTGTCAGAGTTTCACGCCACGTTCAGTCTCTGGTCATGATAAACTACTGCGGTTGAACCAGGCGGGCAGGAGATAAGGGGATGTGTAAACACGCAGGGACTCCATGTGGACGCCACTCAAGTGTTTAATGTTGGACCCGCCCTGACCCTGACCTTAACCCTGATCCTTACGACTAAATGACAGCGCGTCACGGTGTCTTGTGTGGCAGGCAGAGAGCTGGGGACAGCAGTGGGGGACAGCAGAGGTCCACCCTGAGGAGCTACGCAGGGCAGGACAGGCTCCTGGTGCTGCCATGCACGCTGAAGCTGCTTATGGCTTCAGAGATAGAGAGAGGGGGGAGGAGGGGGGAGAGGAGGGAGAGAGAGAAGGAGAGAGAGAGAGAAAGGAGAGAGAGAGGATGGGACAGAAAGAGTAGGGAGAAAGAGAGGATGGGAGGGAGGGAGGGAGGGAGGAGGGAGAGAAGAGAGAGAGAGGGAGGGAGGGAGGGAGGGAGGGAGGGAGGGAGGGAGGGAGGGAGGGAGGGAGGGAGGGAGGGAGGGAGGGAGGGAGGGAGGGTAAGGAGGGAGAGAGGGAGGGAGGGAGGGAGGGAGGGAAGGAGGGAGAGGAGGGCAGGGAGATAAAGAGAGAGAAAACCCTACACCGTCTCTACCGGTATATTGTCTTCACAATTCCTTGGTGCTAATCTACGATGTAATACATTCCCTCTCATTCCATAACCACTTTAAGGTCAACCGAGAAGAAAATCTCTCAGCAACAATATCTTACACTTCAACATGTTCTGTAATCTTTGTTTTGTTATGAGACTGTAAGCACAGCCTTCCCTGCTTTGAAACTCGACACTATCTGACAAAAGAGAGCTTTGGTTTGGAACACTCCAAACTCCTGGCCTCTCAAATCTCCCTGGAGGAAATGACATCACTGTGAGAGACGGATTCATTCTCTTTCCTGTTCAATTATACACAGCTATTTAGTGTTTAAAAGCTTTCCCTCATTTTCGGTTCATGAATATAACACTCCTGGCACAATAAATAGGACTCAGAAATGACACTGACGTACACGTACACACATACATTAAAATATGTATGTGTAAATCAGTTGTTGTTGTGTGCA
Organism: Mallotus villosus; assembly: GCA_903064625.1. Lineage (NCBI taxonomy): Eukaryota > Metazoa > Chordata > Actinopteri > Osmeriformes > Salangidae > Mallotus > Mallotus villosus. The sequence continues at coordinate 38,173 of CAEFZP010001191.1, read as the reverse complement.
CAATATGGCCTACGTTCTGACAGGAAAAGCTGGTGTCTTACGAGACTGACACGAAATTGTACAATATTATGATGCTGCCACCTGTTCATGTTTTCACTAGAGGAACCACTAGAAAAATAGTTTTGCCTGTTTCTTTCTCTCTCCACACCAATCAGGACGTGTCAGCTGTTGAGGGTATAATTACTCACACATGACAACCGTCAGCGACACGGCGAATTTGACTTCTTAGCGCCGAAAGCATTGAAACACTGAATCAAATCAAATCAAAATGTATTTGTATAGCCCTTTTTACACGCAAGCATGTCACAGAGGGCTTCACATACGCCCATAAAACTGCCCCTCAACCAACCTAAACCCTCAACCCTTGAAACACTGAACCGACCTGGAATGAAACGACCACGCTACACATCGGACGATCTTTCCAGGGATTCTCTCGGAGAACCCACCCCGTGGTTCCTAATGGACGTTCCAGAACTGATAAAGAACAGGCCTCTATTCACGGCACGCTGCCATACAAGCAGCCCACCATGCAGCCGTCAGTCATATCAGAGGCTGGATCACATATTAGCATCGCAAAAGGAGCGGCCCGAGTCAGGCTAGGCCGGGCGGCCATTGTGAGGTTGTCTCCTCCTTGCTCTTTGCCTAAACTTGCATCGGAATAGAGCGGCGCTTT
>CAEFZP010001191.1:0-32500 GCA_903064625.1 Mallotus villosus | reverse complement strand
GACTCTACTCACACAACAGACCTGACTCTACTCACACAACAGACCTGACTCTACTCACACAACAGACCTGACTCTACTCACACAACAGACCTGACTCTACTCACACAACAGACCTGACTCTACTCACACAACAGACCTGACTCTACTCACACAACAGACCTGACTCTACTCACACAACAGACCTGACTCTACTCACACAACAGACCTGACTCTACTCACACAACAGACCTGACTCTACTCACACAACAGACCTGACTCTACTCACACAACAGACCTGACTCTACTCACACAACAGACCTGACTCTACTCACACAACAGACCTGACTCTACTCACACAACAGACCTGACTCTACTCACACAACAGACCTGACTCTACTCACACAACAGACCTGACTCTACTCACACAACAGACCTGACTCTACTCACACAACAGACCTGACTCTACTCACACAACAGACCTGACTCTACTCACACAACAGACCTGACTCTACTCACACAACAGACCTGACTCTACTCACACAACAGACCTGACTCTACTCACACAACAGACCTGACTCTACTCACACAACAGACCTGACTCTACTCACACAACAGACCTGACTCTACTCACACAACAGACCTGACTCTACTCACACAATGTTGCTGTGTTGTCGCTAAAGTCGGAAGGCCAGGGGGCCATCTCTTTCTCTTTATACATCTCTCTCTATCTTTCTCCGTCTCTGTCTCTCTCTCTTTCTCCGTCTCTCTCTTTATGTCTCTCTCTCTCTCTCTCTTTCTCTCTCTCTCTCTTTCTCCGTCTCTGTCTCTCTCTTTATGCCTCTCTCTCTTTAAATGCCTGTCTCTCAGTCTGTCTGTCTCTCAGTCTGTCTGTCTCTCAGTCTGTCTGTCTCTCAGTCTGTCTGTCTCTCTGTCTCTCTCTGTCTCTCTGTGTCTGAATGCTAAGTGCCTGTGCTAGCATGACACTCCCAGAGTTTTTCAACTCAGGAACTGCAGACAGAGCCAGCGCTGTTGCGATCACGCTCTAGCTACAGTAGCTAGTGAGGCCGACCGTACCCGAGGGGAGAGGGGATTCTAATACTCCTTTATTCCAGAACGAGAGTGTTTATAGGATAGGGCTCCTTCTCACGTCATGACTGGAAAGTCTGTGGCGGTTTTTATAGAGGGATGTAGGGTGTGTGTTTTTTTTTAAAGGGCGACGCTAATAAAAAGTTCCCACTTCAATGAAAATGTCATCAGTCCTTAACGCGCTTTAGAAGGTTTCATTAAGTCCAGTATATAGCTATGGAGCCTCACACTGTGTGCGTGCATTCATCTTTTAGGTAAAGGAAAGTGGTTTGATTTCAGCTTTGGCTTGTTAACACGTACACAACATTACACAGCAGTTCCTTAGTAACTACAATGTTATTACCACAGGTATTCCTACGTAGCGACATGGTAGTTAACGTGACGTCGACGTAAGGTGTGAACACAACGTGGTTCCCTGTAACGCTGAAGTGTTGCCAGGTGATGTGTTGCCAGGTGATGTGTTGCTAGGTGATGTGTCGCCAGGTGGGCTTACCTTCAGAGGGGTCCAGGCGTCGGGCCCTCCTGCCGTGTTTGGAGTTGTTGTGGACAAACATGTTATCGGACACGGAGAGCACATGGCCGTCCACGTTGACCGTGGTGGAGACGACCACCTGAGGGACACAGGGAGGACGGGGTTAGGACACAGTCCTGGGAGTTGGTCCTTGTCTTCCTTGAGGGTTTAGGTTGGTTTAGCTGCAGTTCTGTGAGTGTACATTAAGCATGTGGCATGGCTTGTGAAAGCCTCTGTTAGATGAACAAAAGTGTTAAATTGTTTGCTGTGGTTGGGTGATTTGGATTGTGGTCAGGCCCATACATGAGGAGCTGTAGATGTGAGATCGATCATGTATCTGTGAAAGAGTAAATATGTGGTTTTGTGAACATGCACTCACCTGAAATCGTCTCATGTCTCGTGGGTTCCCTGCATTTTTCAAACAGTTCTGATTGCACTTCAGGAAGAACTTCAGAAAGAATCTGCAACACACAAAGAAGAAAACACGCCAGCTCAATCAGAGGTCAATCAGAGGTCAATCAGAGGTCGATCAGAGGTCGTCAGAGGTCACTCGTGTTTTTGCCAAAAACCGAGAACATTATTTAACATCCAAAACATGCTCATCTCCTACATTTCGATTTCATTTTTGTCCGATAATTATCGAACACACACTCTTCTCCAGGCTTATGGTGTCTCATTAGCTCATGTTCCGATTTCTTTTCCTTCTTTATGTCCAATCCTGACTCGCATGTGTTGATTTACTTGTATTTTTACTGCAGCAGAGTAGTATTGATTGGGAATGGATATCAATGAGGATAGCTACAGAAGTAATAACGGCCTGCATGGCGAGCGACTCCTCACCGCACCGTCAGAATGGATGGCCGTCTTAATGCGTTTCCCAATGTCTTGTAATCTCTGCACATATATCTCCCAGACCATAAGCCCCCTATTTTGATGGACCGCTTTCTTTTTAATTGCCACATTATCACAATAATAATCCTGGCAGTTAACAACCAGCAAGGTCGCAGACAGCCATGTCACATTAACCAAGGGATAACCTCGTCCAATACTGGTGGCAATTCTTTTTCCTCCCTCCTTTTGCAAGGCATTCTGGGAGAGGAATCGAGAGCAGGCAGAGTGAGGGAGATATCAACGGCAGCCTATCTGAAGAGAGCATTGATTTTCGTCCTAATAAGACGGTAACAATATCTCTGAAAACACACAGTGGGAAGTGAAGCGCTCATCTCAACGCCAGATGAAAATGTATATTTAAAGCTTCTCTTCGCTGAGGTGACAGGAGGACAGGCTAAATCAAAGGTGCTCTGTTGCTTAGAAAGATATGGTCATTTTCTAATGACACTGCACAGGAGGAGGAAAACATGGCTGCTCTATTTAGCCAGTATCGACTGAAACGTGATCTGGGGTGCACTGTAGGCTACTAATGCCCTTTATGGCGATGGAATATAATCATATGGGGAAGCCATCCTGAGGCACCATTCATATGATATTGGAGTCCTTGGGAGTAGAGATATGGATCAATGGGGATTGAATTAAAACACAGCTGGAGACAAGAGGCTGGTAAGAGAACTAGTCGTGCTGATATTAGAGCAAAGCTACGGTGAGTAGAGAACTAAGGTTAGAGAGACAGACAGACAGACAGACAGACAGACAGACAGACAGACAGACAGACAGACAGACAGACAGACAGACAGACACAGATAGAAAGACAGACAGACACAGATAGAAAGACAGACACAGATAGAAAGACAGACAGACAGACAGACACAGATAGAAAGACAGACAGACAGACAGACACAGATAGAAAGACTGACAGACAGACAGACACAGATAGAAAGACTGACAGACACAGATAGACATGGGGTACATTTGGCACAGTGGATTGAGGACATACGCCGTTATAGAAGCCCTGAGTACAGAAGTACAGATTCAAGCTTTGGCCACAACATTTCAGACGAAAACAAGAAAGCAAAGAAAGATGAAAAACTACAAATATAGAGTGATGAGGGGTGAGGTCCGTAGGGGGGGTCTGGTGAGGCTGAGGAGCGTGGGAGGGGCTGGTGAGGGGGGGGGGTGAGTGGGAGGGAGAGCGAGAGAGATGGAAAGGAGAGTAGAAGAGGGAGAGGATGGAGATTGAGAGGGATGGAGGGGAGAGTGGGAGAGGGAGAGGAGAGAGGGGCGAGAGCAGGAGAGGAGAGAGGAGGGAGGATGGAGAGAGGAGGGAGGACGGAGAGGGAGCCTCTCCTTCTCCATCTGCCACTGGGCAGGAGTTAACAAGGAATAGAAGATTCCAGGTCTCTCTCATGGAAAAGGGGCAGCAGATCAAAGCCTTGCTCTCTGCGGAACGCCGAAGAGATAGCAGGGGGAGGAAGCAGAGAGGGAAGTAGCTGTTTGTACACGACAAGACGGAGGTTGAATGTTGATGGCGGCTTTGAAAAGGAAAAAGGGGAGATATGTGGTTGTTTCAGGATGAAGTGTTACCTAACAGGACTCTGTCTGAGAAGCCTACTGAGGCTAAACCATGACAGGTAGTCTCTCCTGGATTTATCAATCTGAAAAACTTAAGAGGAACCAAGTTCTTTCCACTGTGTTTTGGCTGCCCAGAATCCGATACTCTGTGATGGTTGTGGCATATTTGATGTAAATTTCATTTCATATGCTTTTTTTTGTTCAGATGTGGATCATCTTTTAGAAATGAAGCGTCCAAATATTGGATTGCCAGCATGAATGTTCACCAGGCATCTGTCATGTTAAGCACAGTCTCATATGTAAAGTATCGCAAACAGGAAGCCAGTCTTTAGAACAGCGATGACAGTTTAGCAACGCCAGGGTTCTACACGAATGCAGGCCTACGTCTATGGGTACTATAATGTATGGCCCCTATAATATATATAGTTTTTGTCAGTCCTTCTCCTTGCCCCAAAATGGCTGCCTTACCCACCTTCTTTTCCGTTGAAAGGAAGTGTTTGAGTGGAAACTACAAATGCAAACAACTGCCCTTTGCCTTAGGAGCTGGAATGGAAACTGAACATCTCAATGAGAGAGGTATTATATCACGTGAAGGGTTCAAAGGGGTGAGATGTGTGGATCTAAATCACACAGGGGTATACAGTAAGTAAGTCTGACTTCAACAGCATGTTCTTCACAGGGCGGTGAGGTCATCCCTCAGCCACACCCATAGCACTATACTGTAGCAATTATGTCTGGCTCATATTACAAGACACTACAGAGTCCATACAAAACACACACACACACATGTCTGGCTTTGAAGGGTGTGTGAGGACTGTGGATGCTCCCTCGTACTGGGCATGTGTACACACACACACACACACACACAAAACACATCTTCACCCTCCCCTGAGTCTCTCACTTATTACGTTAGGCAAGAAGAAGAGAAAAAAAAATCAATATTTCAGCAGGGGTATTTTTAAAAGCTGCCCAGTTTTCCAATTCTGCCCACCATTTGGTTTGAGTGTTAGATGCTTTCGATGAAAAGCCCGAGCTCCATGCTGCCGCTCTCCCTGGAATGAGCTCCGCGAGGAGCTGATGAGAAAGCTCGTCTGAGGGCGACTTCTCCCACACGGCGGGGAGGAGCTCTAAACCGCCCCCCCCGGTGAACACGCTCGCCAGAGACCCCCTCACGCTGACGTCTGAAACGCCGTTTAAACGACGGAACGACTCGCCGTTTGTGTCAGTTTGAAATCCTCACGTCAGGTGCGTCTGAAGATGCGCGGGATGTTCCGGGATGTTCTCTGCCTAACGTCGGAAGGCGACACGCGGTGCTGTTGTTCCTGCTGTCTCATTATCAAACTGAGGAAGTCTAATATTTACTATGTGGAGAATATGCCCTCTTCAAATAATTACAGATGAATTCACATCCTGCTAATTAGGTTATGAAACAAAGGGATTTTCCACCCTTTGATTACAGTATGATTCACCAGAGTGTAGCTGTGTATGTGTGTGTGTGCGTTGTGTGTTTGTGTGCATTCTTGTGTGTGTGTGTTTGTGTGTGAGTGTGTGTGGTGAGTGTGTGTGTGTGTTACTGTAGACTTTAGCTGGCGGTTTTCCACTGTATGTACATGTGTTAATGTGTGACTTAATGTGTATGTGTATGTGTGCATGTGTGTGGGTGTGTGGTGGTGTGTGTGTGTGAGTGTGTGTGTGTGTGCGTTGTGTGTATGTGTGCATTCTTGTGTGTGTGTGTGTGTGTGTGTGTGTGTGGGTGTGTGTGTGAGTGTGTGTGGGGTGTGTGTGTGTGTGTGGTGTGTGTGTGTGTGTGTGTGTGGTGTGTGTGTGTGTGTGTGTGTGAGTGTGTGTGTGTGTGTGTGTGCGTGTGTGTGTGTGTGTGTGTGTGTGTGTGTGTGTGGTGTGTGTGTGTGTGTGTGTGTGTGTCTCTTTCAGTGCTCCAAGTCTAGGCCCTCCTCGTCTCTCCTACACGTCATCAATAATTCACCAGCCAAGATGGCAATTACAGGGCCATGTACAATCAAACTAAATATTTGATGAGGCACTAAAACAGTCCCTGGAACAGATCTCTCTCTCTCTCTCGCACACACACACACACACACACACCCCCACACACACACACACATGGACCAAACACACACACACAAACACAGGCGAATACCTCTCGTCTCCTCTGTCCATTGTTTTAACAACACATTAAGGCCATGGTCCCCTATTCCCCAAACTTTGTCTGGAACACAGAAGCAGTTTATTCTGCTAAAAGAGGCTTGCACAATTCATTTGCTACATCTGAAATATTGAGTGGGCCCCATTACCTATTCTGGAAGGTTCCACACACAGCATCCAGCGTACGAAAGGCCGCTTGAGTATTAGTCTGAAAATGAAACCTGATAAGCGTAGACTCATCTGGACAAGCCGATCGTACAGAATATCACAATCAAATTCATTTGAATTGATATAAAAACCAAGGCAGTAGTTTTCAACTCCCCCCTCCCCCCCTCCCCGCTCTTTCATCTTCAATAACAGTCCGATTATTCAACATTCAAACTAATATGACATCAGATGTATTGGAAAATGATACAAATTTGCAATGATGACTTCATCACAGAGTCACTCCAGTTTAGAACGCTTCTTCATCCTCACAATGAAACACCCTAACTGGAGCTGGGAGCCAATCACAAGCAGTCATGATGTTATTAATCACCTAACCTACTGCACAGCACAGCTGTTACCCTCCCGAACGAGAGCTTCACTGAGACGCTGGGTTCATCGGAAGGTGTGACGGAGAATCGGAGACAATGTCTGTTTTGTGTTCCTCTGCCTGCTCGCCCAGAAACACATGCTGAGTGTTCTGGGGGGAGGGTGTGTTCTGGGGGAGGGTGTGTTCTTGGGGGAGGGTGTGTTCTGGTGTTCTGGGGGGAGGGTGTGTTCTGGGGGGAGGGTGTGTTCTGGGGGAGGGTGTGTTCTGGGGGGAGGGTGTGTTCTGGGGGAGGGTGTGTTCTGGGGGGAGGGTGTGTTCTGGGGGAGGGTGTGTTCTGGTGTTCTGGGGGGGAGGGTGTGTTCTGGGGGGAGGGTGTGTTCTGGGGGGAGGGTGTGTTCTGGGGGAGGGTGTGTTTCTGGGGGAGGGTGTGTTCTGGGGGGAGGGTGTGTTCTGGGGGGGGAGGGTGTGTTCTGGGGGAGGGTGTGTTCTGGGGGAGGGTGTGTTCTGGGGGAGGGTGTGGTTCTGGGGGGAGGGTGTGAGGGTGTGTTCTGGGGGAGGGTGGGTGTTCTGGGGGGAGGGTGTGTTCTGGGGGGAGGGTGTGGTGGGGAGGGTGTGTTCTGGGGGAGGGTGTGTTCTGGGGGAGGGTGTGAGGGTGTGTTCTGGGGGGGAGGGTGTGTGTTCTGGGGGGAGGGGTGTGTTCTGGGGGGAGGGTGTGTTCTGGGGGGAGGGTGTGTTCTGGGGGAGGGTGTGTTCTGGGGGAGGGTGTGTTCTGGGGGGGAGGGGTGTGTTCTGGGGGAGGGTGTGTTCTGGGGGAGGGTGTGTTCTGGGGGGAGGGTGTGTTCTGGGGGGAGGGTGTGTTCTGGGGGAGGGTGTGAGGGTGTGTTCTGGGGGGGAGGGTGTGTTCTGGGGGAGGGTGTGAGGGTGTGTTCTGGGGGGGAGGGTGTGTTCTGGGGGGAGGGTGTGTTCTGGGGGGAGGGTGTGTTCTGGGGGAGGGTGTGTTCTGGGGGGAGGGTGTGTTCTGGGGGGAGGGTGTGTTCTGGGGGGGAGGGTGTGTTCTGGGGGAGGGTGAGAGGGTGGATTATCCAGAACTGACCTCTTTGTTTTGGCCAAGTGCTCTTCCTCTAAACCTCAAGACTGTTTGTACTTAACCCTACCATAAACACACACACGCACACACACACACACACACACACACACACACATGGAGGCACACACAAACACGCACACGCACTGTTTTCTTCTTGAGTCCCTCCTCAGCTGTATTATGGTCTTGTTGCCATGGTAAAGAGCATATTTGTCTCTCAGATCGAAAATCACTCCGTGACATAATGCTCCAACGAGAGAAAATAAAAGATGTGACTTAGGGTGACCTCACGGGCCAGGAATGGATTTGAAATCACAGCAAGCTGCAGAATCAGAGCGCTCCCACACCAGCGGAGAGACTAACACAAGGATCACAGTAACCGAAACAAAACAGTCCATATCAAACAAACATTATTCCACGGGTTTCTTTTGTTAAAAAGAAGAAGAAAAACTGTCCCACTGTGGCTGCACTGCACTTGACAAATCTTCATGTCAGAGAGAGAACTCATTCCAAAGTGGAGAATGTAATAAGTCGTTTGAAAAGGTGGCACTGATTGTAGGTAATGTCTGAGGCTAGACTGATGTGGCCTGACTGAGCGTGTCAGGCAGGTCGGGAAGTCACATCCACTTCAGCCTCACAACAAACAATGAGCATCAAAAGCCAAGCTCACACTGAGCATCCAGCAGGGGGGAACCAGCAGGTGGACACACACACACACCATGCACACACACACGTACACACACACCATGCACACACACACCACGCACACACACACCACGCACACACACACGTACACACACACCACGCACACACACACCACGTACACACACACCACACACACACACACCACGCACACACACACACCCACACACACCACGTACACACACACCACGCACACACACACCACGCACACACACACACACCACGCGCACACACACACACACACGCACTACACACACAAAGATTGTGATGAGTAAACAGCAGGAGCAGATTAGACATTACTGAGCTCGAACACACACACACACATATGGGTACACACACACACACGGGTACACAGACACACACGGGACACACACACATACACACACACCCGCGCTCACACACAGTATGACAAGGTAAACCATAGGAGGAATATTCTCCCAGTGAGACGCACAGCAGTAATCAGTGACTGGGAGTGAACAGAGAAGCAGATCTGTACCTGCTCTAACAGTGTTGCATACTGTAGCACATCTACTACAACGTTACACCGCACAGTGCAACAACAACATCTTGTGCAACAACAGCCTATCAACTACAGCATTTCACAGCCCAGTGCAACAAGCTAGGGAGGCCATGGGAAAACACTCAGCTCTCTGGAGGAAGGAGGAGGGTGGGGGGGGGAGGGGGGTGGGGGGTGGGGGGGGGAGGGGGTGTAGCAAGCACCTCAACATCTCCCTCCAAGCCTCGCAGATCTGCTCTCACATCTCCACAATCACCGTCTAGACAAGAGGCCGGGCTAACAACCTGTCCAGCCAATCCCACGAGGGGAGAGACAACCTGTCCCGACCAATCCCACGAGAGGGGGAGAGAAAGAAAGAAAATCCTCACCATGACACGATGATTGACAGCTCCATCCAGACCCCGGTGCTCGAATCAAGCTGTCAGTCTGGGGGCAGTGACAGAGGAATTGTCCTCTCAGATTTAAATACTGCCTATAATAGCCGGCCCATCTATCACAGAGGGGACTGCCCCGGTTATTCTTAGACACGTACATTAGCCCTTGGCCTAGATAGGAATGTCACCAGATTAAACATCCAATTTGTTCACCTGGGCGGGCCAGAGGTGCCACTTCTTGACAGGACTTACAAACAAGCGCAAATGGCCCCATTTTTCACCAGGAGGGCCTGCTGGCTTGCTAATGCAGGAGACTGGGCCCCGGGCCTAACGCCGGCCCCTGCTCGCCGCCACAGCTGATAGGCTGAAATAGGGGGAGGAGGGGGAGGAGGTATGGGGGGCGTTTGGAGCACACATAAAAACACACACACACACCGACCGAAAAACACGTTCTTGCGCATACTGTTGGTACAGATGAGGTACACACCCTACACAGTTATAGACTGGAGATGTGTCGAGGGAGGGATCTATAAAAGTATCTAGGTTTTAACGTTTAATTTTTATGAGCTTTATGAACTTTACTTAGGACTGAAGTGGTAAAAAACATCGTTGCTATGGCGATTTAAGATCATCCTTTTTTTCCCGGCGTGAACGAAACACGCGCTCGTCGCCGCTCTGCATTTCCCCTCCCGCCTGATCTGCTAGCGTGCTAACGCGTTAGCGTGCTAGCATGCTAGCGTCTGGGGAGGGTGACAGACACGCAGCCTGCCCGCGCTGCAGATGAAGCCATAGATTCCCCTCAACGAGGAGCCCGCAGACAGATCGGGAGCATATTGCTAGACAGAGGGAGCGCTGAGGAAGCAGATGCCACCAGTTAGGAGAACCACCAGACAGGGCCGGGAGCTTCCAGGACAGGGGGACCAGACCGACGAGGAGCAGCCAGAGATGAGGGGACGAGCTGGGGAGAGATGTCTTACTCTGAGGGGGCGGCCTGGGGCTTGTGAGAGACTGGCTGGAACTGTGAATGTTGTCCACGCGCATGTGTAGGTCTACACTTAACATCTGATGAAAATCCCTTTCTGAAGGAATATAAAATGGATTGCATCTCTTATACGTACTGTATATATATATATTTAGTCATATATATACATATTATTGCAGGCGTCTTTGTGTAATTTCTAAGAGGGGGTGGAGAAGGGGGTGTTCTGATGAAATAAAGTGAAACAGTTGGTGTGGCTGTCCTGCGCTGACCTTCAGACAGGGGGGGGGATCCTGGTGGAGGGAGGGCAGCTTGGCGGAGGTGAGTCTGGCTGTGTGAACACCAGAGACCCTGTCACTGAGAACACACTCGCTGGGCAGGAACCTCCATACAGGGGTGGCAACATTTATCCACCCCTCCAAAAAAAACACATACTTCTTAAAAATAAAAAATATTTTTTCATGAAATATTATTTTAGCACAGTTCGAAATCTGTTCTGAGGGAAAGGAAGTATTCCTTTAAATGTGTCTGTCAGACAAACGCTTCTCTTTACAGCTATTACTAATACAGATGAGGGGCTGACGTCAAAACTAATATAGTGCGGAAAGTATTTAATTAAGTATCCGGGTAGAGATGGGTAGTCGTCTTGCTTTATTGAACCGAAATTAAAAAATAACTCATCCTATTTGAATAAGCGCCTGGGGGTAGCCTCTAAACCATTCCATTAGAATTTAGCCCAGAACACTTTAACCTTGTCAGGAGCGGCTTCAGTTGCTGCTGACTGGCGCCTCCAAACATTACCCTTCCTCGTTTCCCCGTCTTCATCGGACGTCGCTCGAGAGCGAGAGAGAAAGAAAATGGCCGCCGCCCAGTCATCCTGTTTGTCGGTTTGTTTTCATGCGTCGACGAGGAAGTGAGGCGGTGTGCGGGAGGGGAGGGGAGGGTTCTGTGGCGGAGACGTGCGACCGCTGACGTGTTTATACAGACGTAATGATGCAATCGTTACAAAGTAAATGTAATTTACAACGCTTTTTGAAGTTTCGCGACGTTAAGAGGCATGGAACGGTAGGCCTAATCAAACACGACTCCAGCCCAAGTAATGGAGGAGAGGAGGGAGGAGGAGAGGGGGGAGAGGGGGGTGGAGGAGGGGATGGGGGGGAGGGAGGATGAGTGGAGGATGAGGGGGGAGGGGGTGAGGGAGGGGAGGAAGGAGGGAGATGGGGAGGGGGAGGAGGGGGTGGAGGAGGGGATGGGGGAGGGAGGATGAGTGGAGGATGAGGGGGGAGGGGGAGAGGAGGAAGGAGGGAAGCCTCCTTGTTGTTTTGGTCTTAAAAAAATAATCCACCAAATGTGAATAAAATCCACCAAATGTCTGCATGTGCAACGGTACATACATTTGGTGGATTTTAATCACCGGGAACTTGGAATACTGATATCCTCCATCTGTTTGGCCAAACTGTTGTGTCCGCTGGGCTGCGACCCAAGCCTGGACAAGGTGAACCCAGACACATCTGCTCAGGTTTCGGCCGGGCTCACCTCTGGGGGCAGGGGAAGCTCACAGACTGGGCAAACACCTTCCAGACCTCACCTGGACCTCGCAGAGCCCTGTCTTACAGTAACGCACGTCGGGGGGGGGTTACAGACAGTGGAGCAGAGATCCACCACCTCCCCTTCACCCAGCGGGAGGATGGAGTTGAGAACAAAACCTCTTTCTCCTGAGAAAGCGGCGTTTTTTTTCCTCAGACAGGACATTGTAAGTGCAGTGTCCCCGTCACTCATCCAATCAATCCTCACACTCAGCATGACATCACACCTGGGAGGACGTGAAGGCTTCACAGACCTCTACCTACAGCAGCAAGAGACACACACTGGTGTCATGTTATACACACACGTCATCCCATTGAGGAAATTCCCCGTTAGACCTTTAATTTAGTTTTCTTACAGAAACAATAAGCTGCTTTTAGAAGGAATCGAGCGGAACGTGCTTTATTGTCCAGGGTGCCGGACTGATGTCAAACATTCATATTTTCATATTTCCAGTTTGTGTAAGTGGATTTGTCATGGACTCGTTCCCTGCTAACGGCCTCCAGACGCTAACGGCGTCCAGACGCTGAAGGACTAGAGAGACGAGACCTCTCCTTCTCTCTCCCAGAGACGCTCACACTCAGCTGCTCACACTCAGTGTCTGTAGCAGTCCTGGCAGATAAGCTGCTTGACGTCAACTCAAAGTGCGTGAAATCTTTACGAAGCTTGTTTCGTAAATACCCCGAGCAATAATAAAGATGTGTGTTTGATATATTGCTATTTACACAGGGTTTTTACCCCTGAAAAATAATATGCAGGATTTCTAAACAAATCGATATGGCTGACAAAACCTGATTTGATTGTGCTATATCAGAGTCTCTGAGATTATTAGAGCCTGTTCTGCTATTCTAAGCACAGATGCAGAGAACACACACACACACACACTCACACACACACACACACCACACACACACACACACACACTCACACACACACACACAACCAATCCTGAGCCTTTAAAGAATATTATAACCTACCCTGCCTGGTGTCTGTAATACAAACAGGCTTCAATCAATGGGGCGCTAGAAAACAAAGACCAAGTTAGGAGAGGCACTTTATTACAAATATCATAAATATTCATAAGTGGTTGAGAAGTGTGGTGTAATTGATACGGAGCTGCTGGGGAAATCGTGGCTCTCAGCCACAGAGGAGCGCAGCCGGGGCCTACAGAGAGAGAGAGGGCTGCAGGTGCAAGTCCTGGATCAAACCCAGACAAGTTACACACGCTTCACACACACACACAGTCAAACCCAGACACACACACACACACAAGTTACACACGCTTCACACACACAGTCAAACCCAGACACACACACACACACACACAAGTTACACACACTTCACACACACACACAGTCAAACCCAGACACACACACACACACACACAAGTTACACACGCTTCACACACACAATCAAACCCAGACACACACACACACACAAGTTACACACGCTTCACACACACACACAGTCAAACCCAGACAAGTTACACACACTTCACACACACACACAATCAAACCCAGACACACACACACACACAAGTTACATACGCTTCACACAAACACACAATCAAACCCAGACACACACACACACAAGTTACACACACTTCACACAACACAATCAAACCCAGACACACACACACACACACACAATCAAACCCAGACACACACACACACACACAAGTTACACACGCTTCACACAGACACACACAATCAAACCCAGACACACACCACACACACAATCACACCCAGACACAGGCACACACACAAGTCACGCGCACTTCACACACACACACAATCACACCCAGACACAACACACAACCGTTACGTGAGCTTCACACACACCCCAGACACACACACACACAGTAACACACATGCACAAACACACACAGTTACACGCATGCTCCCACGCCACACACACACACACAATCATAAACACACATGCATGCAAGCATACGTTCACACAGAGCTGCCATCATTCACACACACATTCGTCAGCGTTACAACACAGTCACTCAGAACCGACTGGCTGTAGAAAGACTGGCTGTAGAAAGACTGGCTGTAGAAAGACTGGCTGTAGAAAGACTGGGCTGATCTTGTGTTCCACGTAACCTAGCAGGAATCCTAGCTGACACAAGGCCCACAGCCCTGTAACAGAAACCCTCACACACCCTCAATCACACACAACTCAGGACAAAGACCTCTGCGACAAGAACATGATCTCAGCATCAGCTGCTGGGTGTGCTCTCTCTCTCTCTCTCTCCCCCCCCATCGCTCTCTCTCCCCCCCCATCGCTCTCTCACTCTCACTCCACTCTCTCGTCCCCCCATCGCTCTCTCTCACCCCCATCGCTCTCTCTCTCCCCACATCGCTCTCTCTCCCCCCCCATCGCTCTCTCATCACTCCTCTCTCTCTCCCCCCCCATCGCTCTCTCACTCTCACACCATCTCTCTCTCTCCCCCCCATCGCTCTCTCTCCCCCCTTTTTTTTCTCTCTTCCTCTCTCTCTCTCTCTCTGCTCTCTCTCTGGACCTCTTTCTCACACTCTCTTTTTCCATCTCCCTCTCTCCCTCTCTTGAAGGTTTCCATGAAACCTTCAACCATTTAAACAGTAAGAGTATTGTGTGCTTTTTGTATTATATAGAAGAGCTTAGCTAGACATAACATTTAAGCCAGACCAAACAAACAGTACAGCGATGAGTGCCGGGGTCAAAGTGTCAGTGTAAAGAGGGGCTTTCTGGGAAACGAAGTCCCTCCGTAGGGACACAGCTTATCGCTTCATCAGATTTGCCTGGTCGGGGGATTTAGGTGGAGCAGCTCGACTGGTTCCTGCCTTTCAGATACGCACCAATCAGCTGTCTCCCCTCCTGCCAGCACTGTGGCTTAGCGTCTTGCCTCCGAGGACCCCTTTTGGCTGCCCACGGATATGCCTTAATGCTGCCACGGCACGGAGAGATGCATATGCCCTGGCACCACCGCGCCCCTTTCCGTCCTCACGACACCCTTCCGATCATGCCGTCGCCATAGCGATGCCATGACGACAGCCGGACGCCGTCGTATACGAACGCAGGTGATCTGGATGAAGCCGAACGTTCTGGCTGACGATAAGCGATATAGACTAGACTGGTTAACCTACTTTAGTCTTTTGACGTTCATAGTCTGCTGTACAGCTGCCTCTGAGGAAATACAAGCAGGGTCCCACGTGTGCCAGTGTACACACACACACACACACACACACACACACACACACACAGACACACACACACAGACACACTCACAGACACACACACACACACACAGACACACACACAGATCTGCTCTAATGCGTCTGTGACACAGGTGGTCACACTTTGTCTAGTAAATTAGGGTCCATGTATTCCTCCGCTTCGCCAGTGTGCAACAGCAGACCACGACCCAGCCGTCCTCCGCTCGGATCACAGAGGTCACCAAGAACCCAGACCGGGGCTGTCCAGACCCCCAGCCCGCCGTCCAGACCCCCAGCCCAGACTGCAGCCCGGCTTCACATCCAATCCACCAGCCCCCCTAAACGCCCCATCAACATGTTTAATCAAATTAGTAAGCAGCCAAAAATTGACGCTTTTCATTAATTATACAGGATAATTCTAATTGCAAATTCAAATGTATTCGCTCCGAACAGAAGGTGTTCAGTAATATTTCAGGGAATTTGCATATTAAATGGGGGTCGTTCTGCATTATGTATGGTAATGTATGCGTATTGTCTTTATTTTTAACTCGGGGGCCATATGTGCGGCTGCTTTCCTGAGCAGGTGAAAAAAGTCCAGAGTGTTTCATTTCGCTGAACAAACGCGACGAGGCCGCTTGTCAGGAGCTGTATGGTCGGTGTCAATCTCCGTTTTTTGGTGTGTTTTTTTTCACGCCTTCCTAGCCCTCGCTTTGATTACGGAGACACCCATGCTAGCAACGCTAAACAAACCTGAGGCTTGCCAACACACAGGAAGTCACTCGTGTTCGCCTCTTCTCGTTTCCTGGTTAGAATAGTCTTTTGTTTTCACGGCTCTGCTGGCTACCGGAGCCGAAAGCTACACTGTCAGAAGGTTCGCTAGCAGAAGGCACGCACGCTTCTCATCGCGCAGAAGTCAACCGACATGACCCGAACAATGCCGACAGTCCTCGCCATTCACAAAAAAAAGACAGTCGGAGTATTAGCTCAAATTAACCGCCGGCGTGTTGCTTTCAAGTGTTTACCAAACCAGAACGCAGGTTCGTCACCTGGAAATACTTCACCTGATGATACTTAGGCTAGGGGGAGAGGGGAAACTACAAAGCAAATGAGTTGACTTTGAAAAACAACGGGCGTCATTAAATTTGCAGGTATATTTCTCAGGGTTACTTTTAGACAAGACAATACCGTTGCGTTAATGGGAACATCGCGCCCACGGTCTTCCATTTGGCAACGTCCCAGACTGCCTCCATTCAAGAGAGGAGAGGCTTGAGGACATGAAAGGCTGGTTTCAGCACTGAAGAGCAGACAAACACGCTAGCAGAAACTGAACAATACCGCACGAGAGGGAAATGTAGTACGATTTACACAAAATTACACTATGCTGTTTGAACTTTACGTTGCGTTACTGAGGAGTAGCGCGTAGGGGGGGAGGGGGGGGGGATAAGCACATTAGAGAGAATAACAAAACACATCTGTCCAGGTGAACAAAAAATCTGCTTCCCTCCTTTAACTCTGACGCCCGTCTAAACATACAGGGGGCCGGGACACTGAATGTTTGATGTTCGTTCCTTGATTTTAAACGATTCCCCTCCCTGTCAAGACGAGATCCTGACACTTCCTCTAAGCCCTGGCGCTGTTTCCAGGGTGTTAACACGGCGCTGGATCACGGAGGAAGAGAGGAAGAGGAGAGCATCCAGAAAAGAAGAGAAAGATTAATTAAAAAGTGAAGAGTTGGTAGCGGTAGTGTGAGCTGGAGACTGATGACAGTTTGGCTCTCAAAGTGGAGGGCTCACTTAATGAGCTGAGATCACACTCCCTTCAGCTCCTTCTCAGTTACACAAGACGGCTTTTATTAGCCCCAGCCAGCCACGCACACACACACAGACACACGCACCCAGACACGCACACACGCGCACCTAGACACGCACACACACACAGACACGCACACACACACAGACACGCACACACAGACACACGCACACACACACAGACACGCACACACAGACACACGCACACAGACACACACACAGACACACAGACACGCGCACCTAGACACGCACACACACACAGACACGCACACACACCTAGACACGCACACACACACAGACACGCACACACAGACACACGCACACAGACACACACACAGACACACAGACACACGCACATAGACATGCACTTACATACACAGACACAACGACTGATATTGCTGTAGGAGGACTAAAACCCATGGAAAACTTTCCTTGTGTTCGTTCAGCTCTTATCCAAAGCGACGTGTGCATATGGAAAGCGCTGCAGAAGATCTAGGATCAGAAGTTCTAACAGTGTTTCTGGTCTCATGACCTAATGTGAGTGTGCTCGGAAGAACACCTAGCTGCTGTCAGTAGCTGGAGAACTTTCCTGGGGAAACCCCACCTGGCATGATGAGATGAAGTCCACTGCCCAATAGAACCAGACCCACAATGCACTGCTCCCAGGACACCTGTCCCCTGGGCTCCGGAGGATGGCAGACGGAGGCCAGCACAGCCTCCAGCCCCTGATGTGAGGCCAGGCTAACCCAGACCCCCTGGGTCATGTGTGGAGGAAGGCCTCATCACCCAGAGAGAGAGAGAGAGAGAGAGAGCATCACCCATGCTACACAGAGAGAGAGAGAGCATCACCCATGCTACACAGAGAGAGAGAGAGCATCACCCATGCTACACAGAGAGAGAGAGAGAGCATCACCCATGCTACACACAGAGAGAGAGAGAGAGCATCACCCAGCTACACACAGAGAGAGAGAAGAGCATCACCCATGCTACACGAGAGAGAGAGAGAGAGAGCATCACCCATGCTACACAGAGAGAGGGAGAGAGAGAGCATCACCCCATGCTACACAGAGAGAGAGAGAGAGAGAGGGTCTGTTCAGTTAAGGTATGACAATGGATGTCTTAGTCAATGTATTGATTGAGAAGACTGTTAGTAGAAAATATGTGTCTGGTATTGGCAGATGGACTCACAAACAGTAAACACGCACGCACGCACACACATATCTCCCCCCCGGCCCTCTACTCATTCACATGTACCCACCACACACACTGATCCTCCTCCACACACACACTGATCCTCCTCCACACACACCCACACACAGACATACTGTACATATCCCATTTCATCGCCACACACACACACACATCAACCATAAATGGCTTTGGCTCATTACCTCAGTTTTATCTCTGTTTGCTCTGATCGACCCCCCCCGCTTCCATAGCAGCTCCTGGCCGAGCTCATCATTCACGCCGGCTGTCCGCTCCAACACAGCTTAGTGCTTCTTACTTCCTCGTGCCACATTAGCACTGGACTACAGTCATCATTTCAGACGTTATCACACTCACTAAATATGTCAATATGATTCACCACGACTTTCAATAAATGAGCGAATAGGGTCAGTGTTTCCTGACTACAAAAATAACAAGAGGAGTTGGAGAGTGAGAATCGTCACGTTCACAAGATGCTGATCTGGAAATGTTAGTTTCCATTAAAAATAAAATAAAGTAAGATTCTTTTGTTTTATGTTTATGATTTGGTCAATATGGCTGTGACACCACAGCAGGTCCTGCATAGGGAGACCAGGAAGAGTCTCTCCTCTGTGAAGCAGGCTCATAGGGAGACCAGGAAGAGTCTCTCCTCTGTGAAGCAGGCTCATAGGGAGACCAGGAAGAGTCTCTCCTCTGTGAAGCAGGCTCATGGGGAGACCAGGAAGAGTCTCTCCTCTGTGAAGCAGGCTCATGGGGAGACCAGGAAGAGTCTCTCCTCTGTGAAGCAGGCTCATAGGGAGACCAGGAAGAGTCTCTCCTCTGTGAAGCAGGCTCATAGGGAGACCAGGAAGAGTCTCTCCTCTGTGAAGCAGGCTCATAGGGAGACCAGGAAGAGTCTCTCCTCTGTGAAGCAGGCTCATAGGGAGACCAGGAAGAGTCTCTCCTCTGTGAAGCAGGCTCATAGGGAGACCAGGAAGAGTCTCTCCTCTGTGAAGCAGGCTCATGGGGAGACCAGGAAGAGTCTCTCCTCTGTGAAGCAGCTCATGGGGAGACCAGGAAGAGTCTCTCCTCTGTGAAGCAGGCTCATAGGGAGACCAGGAAGAGTCTCTCCTCTGTGAAGCAGGTTCATAGGGAGACCAGGAAGAGTCTCTCCTCTGTGAAGCATGCTCATGGGGAGACCAGGAAGAGTCTCTCCTCTGTGAAGCAGGCTCATGGGGAGACCAGGAAGTCTCTGCTCTCTCCAGCGGATGATGCTCAGCGCCACGAGAGGAGGATGTGTTTCCGTTTTGGAGCAGAGAGGAAAAGGGGAAGAGAGAGGAGAGAGAGAGAGAGAGAGAGAGAGGGGAAGAGAGAGTGAGAGAAAGAGAGAGAGATGAAGAGAGAGATCAGATGGAGAGAGAGCACGAGAGAGAGAGAGGAAGAGAGAGAGGGGAAGAGAGAGAGGGGAAGAGAGAGAGAGGAAGAGAGAGAGAGGCCCAGGCTGTGTCTAGGGTCAGCTGGAGCTGACAACGTTTCCCAAGAGAACCTTCCTCCTCTTCTCCCGCACATCGAGGCTACAAGAACATTCCGGGCTGGGGGGGAGCCCCCCCTCGGTCTTTAAATAGACACCATGTGCCTATCTACAGGAGAAGTTACAGTGCGGATCACACAGTAAAGAGTTATATACCAAACAACCCAAAAACTGTCTGAGTTTAGCTTCGCGGGGAACCTTGCTAAAACAAATCAAACGAACTAGAAGTGCTACACGCTGACGTTAGCTCTAGCGGTCAGGCGTTTATGGCAGTGCCTAGATGTGTAGCCGGGGGTCACGACCTCTGTGTGAGTGGTGGGAGGGAGAACGAGAAGGCCATGGCTGATCTCCACTCTGATAACCTCTGCAGAGGAACATCTGGATGAGGAACGCTTCCCAGTAAAGAAGCAGAAACCAAAGCAGATTGAGGGGGAGGCTGCAATCTGCCAGTGAAAGAAGCAGGTCCTTAGCTTTAAGAACAAACATCACGCTAACATGACTAACATTTTAGATTGTTTAGAAGAAACAGTGTTATTTATTTCAGTTGAATATCAGGCATATTGTGTGTGTGGGAAGATTTTATCTTTACTGGGGTACCAACACAGTGTCAGTAAATTGCAGGGCTGTTATACTACAGGTCGGGCCAGATTACTCCTTACTGGTTGTCTCAAGGATTAGGATTAGGGTTAGGCCTACTAGGAGTAGTGAGAGTAAGGGTTAGGGTCAGCTAAACGAAAAGTACCGGTCCTCTCACATCAATATTCTGCCTGCACGCGGCCCTGCGTCATGTTATTGAGGTTGCACGTTGCATGGGCAACGTTGGAGTGGCAGGTCAGGAAATGCTTCCGGAGAGAGTGAATTAATTAATGACTGACAGCTAAACAGCCAAAGCATTAATAATACTTAAGCTTTAGCTCCAGGCCTGGCTGCTCAGCGCGAATCAATGGATCAATGCCGACACACTACGTACCCTCTCTCTCTCACACACACACACACACACCCACACACACACACACACACACACACACACACACACACACACACCCTCACAGTATCATCATCACTTTCTCTTGAAACATACCTTCACGTTTGAGTACACACACACACACACACACACACACCACATCCTCTCTAAACTAGGTGGCCCCGCTGCCCCTGGCTCAATATTACCGGACATCTCCCCTCCAGAGTATTACAACTTCTACTCACAAGACGGTTCATTTGTACACCTCTCTCTCTCTCTCTCTCTCCTCTCCTCTCCCTCTCTCTCTCCTCCCTCTCTCTCTCTCTCTCTCTCTCCCTCTCTCTCTCTCTCTCGTCTCTCTCTCTCTCTCTCATCTCCCTCTCTCTCTCTCCATGTCTCTCTCTCTCTCCCTCTGTATTTCCCAGCATCTACCAGGCTAAATGAGCTCATTAAGGGGACTGGGGGTCTGGATGTGTGGATCTTTGATTGGAGCTGCGGTGTGTTTTGACAGGTGGGATTAACGCAGCGTGATTAGGAGGGGGCCACGCCAAGCCGCTAAGCCCCTCAGTAAGCCTTGAGTCGAGGTGGGGCACAACCGCAAGGCAGCTGGAGACTCTCTCTGGACCCCCCCTACCCCAACACCCCTACCCCCCCTACCCCAACACCCCTACCCCAACACTCCTACCATGCAGACTCTCTCTGGATCCCCCACCACCCCCACCACCCACCGACACCCCCCACAATCACAACCCCACCACCCACAACACCCCACAACTGCAGCCCCACCACCCCTACCCTACTAAGCACGGAGGCTGGAGAGACCCCTGGTTTCTACCTGGATGAGTCGGAGGGAATTTGCTGCCCCCCTCCCCTCCCCCCAGTGAGTGTGAGGGGGGGGGGAAGGCCAGGCATTGGGCATGGCTAATTACATATGTTCTATTCCTACTGTGTTATATTGGCTACACGGCCCATGGAGCAAAGCAGGCTCAAGGGTGTCCTCGCCACGCTGTCGCTAGGCGTTAAATGAACACCTGGACGCAGGGTCCTGGTCCGTGTCTGCTGACGAGAGGAGGAGAAGGGAGGAGGAGCGGGAGAGGAGGATGAGGAGGAGAGAGAGGAGGAGAGGAGGATGAAGAGGAGGATGAATGTCTTATTCTCTTTCGTCGGATGCGCCTTCTGACTTGTACGATTTCTGCTTCTTCTTAGTTCTGGTGTTTTCTCTTCCTCTTCTAGTCGAGGAGAGGAGGAATGAGTGGGATTTAGGACATGTTCGCTGATGTGGATGGTGCAGAGAGCAGGTGTAGAACACGACAGCAAAGTGGGAGTTTGAGAAGGAGTGTGTTCTGTCAAGACAACAGAAACCATCACACACAGGTTGTGTCCGTTGGTGCCTAGTTTCCTCCGAGATACCCCAGCAGGTCAGAGTGAGATAGAGAGTAGGAGAGAGATAAGAGAGAGAGAGATGAGACGATACGAGAGAGAGAGAGAGAAAGAGATCAGCGCCTATCGTCGTCAAGCGAGAGAGCGATAAGATAGCAGGTTACGACTCGGATATAGTCGTCTGTGAATCTAGCGAGATAAGAACAGAGAGAGCGAGAGACGAAGCACTGATGAGATCCGGATTAGCATTATCTAAAACTCTCCAGCCTCCCAGTATCCTCCAACAGCTTACGTTAAGTGCAGGACCGAGGTGATTTGCATAAGTAATTAGCTAATGTGCTGTTCAATTTCTCTCCCATCTGGCATCATGGCCAGACCTCATTTCTCAAACTGACAAGCCTGGTCTCTATCGCTAACCACACTGCAACAAGCGCACACCAAATTAATTTGTCAACCTGCTCCAGTAATGGGACGTTCATTCACCTTGAAAACTCAATTTACCTGAGTCTGTCTGTGGTGGAAAGCGAGAGATTTCTCGAAAAATACCTTGAGAGAAAAAAAATCTAACGTAATAGTGTTGGGTGTGGACATGTTTGAGAAGCGGGTGGGGAGAGATCGGGAGAGGAGTGGTGTTGAACTTCGTTCAGGCTGTTTGAGGGATGTTTTTTCAAGGAAAAGGGCCGAAGCTAAATTCAGTCTGGTTCCAGTATGGCATGTCCAGTAGAAACGGAGAGATCCAAAATGATGACTGACTCATCCGTACACGATCCAGTCCAGAAACACCACGCGGGGGAGAAGATGAAACCGTAAACAACAACAAGCTATTTAAACACTGTGAGGGAGGGGGGAGGGAGGAGGTAGGAAGAGGGAGTGTCGACGAAAGAATCCAACATATCTGGATAGAATGTCCGCTGAGGCTCCTCGACTCCCTGTCGCAACGCCCGACACCAAGCCAAGAGAACCTTCAGAAGCAACGTTTTGTTTTCAACAACAGAACAAAAATCCTCGACACACAGAAACAGCTTCGAGCGTTTCACCCGCGACTGCTAAATTGCTGGGCAACCGCGCGCTGAAGAAGAGCCATCACTACCTTCATACTAAAACTGCATCGCGAAGTGCTTGATTTTTCAATCACCCTCCCCGGCGGTGAACCCAGATCTTCTCCCAGAATCCCGACTCGCCTGAAAATACATCACGCCCCCACCCCGGCCTCTCTTTCCACTCCTACTTACCACATCGCCCTCTTACGTAACAATGCCCGTCTCCTACCTCTGTCTCCTAATCATCTTACCTCGGCTCTCTTATCGGTTATCGTCGCGTAGCTCTCTCCACATCTTCCATTCTTCCTCTCCTCCCTCTCTTTCTCTCCGTTCTTCTCCCTTTCTCTCTCTCTCTCTCTCTCCCTCTCTCTCCCTCTTCTCTCTTTCTCTCTCTCTCTCTCTCTCTTCTCTACTCGTCTGCTGCTCTCTCTTCTCTCTCTCTCTCTTCTCAGCTCTAGCTAGCAGTATGCTCTCCCCATCGGAGGACCCTGACTGTCTTCCTCACGTTACCACCAGAAAGAGAACAACAACACGGGAAGCTGCAGTCATGGGTCAGGTCAGAGTTAGGTCCAGGTTAGGTCAGGGTCAGGACAGGGCTGGACCACCACAGGTCTCGGGCTGAGGGCGGTCGGTGGTCTGATGTGGTCGGGGCGCGTCAGACAGTAGCTGTTCTGCGCTCGCTCGTCTGTGGAGG
This sequence comes from Mallotus villosus, assembly GCA_903064625.1. Taxonomy (NCBI): domain Eukaryota; kingdom Metazoa; phylum Chordata; class Actinopteri; order Osmeriformes; family Salangidae; genus Mallotus; species Mallotus villosus. Next base: position 8,718 of record CAEFZP010001191.1, on the reverse strand, counting down.
TGATAGTGTGATCGCTGCTCTGGGTTTCCACAACTTGGCGAAGGCGCTGTGTGACGATTATTAAAATATGAACTCTCTCTCTTTGTTGCTCTCTTTCTGTCTCTCTCTCTCTCTCTATGCTCTCTGTCTCACTTGGTCTATCTCCTCTCTCTCTCCTCTTTCTCTCTCCCTTTCCATCTTTTCCTCTCCCTCTCTCTCCCTCTCCCTCTCTCTCTCTCTCTTCTTCCCCTTGCTCTTTTTCTTTCTCTAATGTTCCACCTCTCCTGGGTAGGGATGGGGGGTGGTGTTGTGTGTGAGGGGTGCATTGGGAAAGGGGGTGGGTGGTGTGTGTGTGTGTGTGAGGGTGCATTGGGAAAGGGGGTGGTGTGGTGTGTGTGGTGTGTGTGAGGGGTGCATTGGAAACGTGGTGTGTGTGTGTGTGTGTGTGTGGTTTTGTGTGTTGTGTGAGGGGTGCATTGGGAAAGGGGGTGGTGTGGTGTGTGGTGTTGTGAGGGGTTGCTTGGGAAGGGGTGGGTGCGTGTGTGTTGGTGAGGGGTGCATTGGGAAAGGTGGTGGTGGGTGTTTTGTGTGTGTGTGTGTGTGGGGTGTGCATTGTAGAAGGCTGTGTGTGGTGTGTGTTGTGGGGTGCATTGGCAGGGGGTGGGTTGGTGTGTGTGTGTGTGTGTGTGGAGGTTGGCACTGGCGAGATTCCTGCCATGGCTGCTCCACTCAGGGACCAACTCAAGGAAATGGGCCAGAAGCGAATCTAATGACACCCCCTAAATTAATTTCCAGTCTCATCTTTAGCTGGAGGCAGTGGAGAGCCGGGGGAACTCTGGCTGTTTGCAGGAGAAAGAGGAATGATGCAGGGATGAGGGAGAGCAGGGTGTAGTGGATGTGAGTTAGAGCGGTCTAGTGGGGGAGGTGATGTGGATGAGGAGGTGGAGGAGGAGGGAGGGGGGGAGTGGGTTAGACCTCATCATATTGTCACAAAAGAAACGACATGAAAGTTGAGTCCCCTCAGTAGCTCTTCCTCCTCTCTGCGCTTCATCAGTCTGCATACTTATTAAATTCCTTTGTGTTGCTTCGTCTGTGCCGGTGTTGAAATGTCCTATTCATCTGCACCAGCTGCCACCCGTGCTGTGGGTACGACTTCAGACCTCAGGACTTGGCCTTCAACACCCACACACGCACACAGAACACACAGAACACACACACACACACACACAGAGAACACACACAAAGAAAACACACGCACACAAAAACCACACACACACAGATACGAAACGTACATTTGTATGTAATCCACATATTCAAAAATACAACAGGGCATCTTGCAATCCAAACACCCACAGGACTAGCAGGATTCTTATACACACACACACACACACACACACGCACACGCACACACACGCCTCCATGGCTCCAACCTCACATATGGTGCAGCAGTGCTGGGTTTAATGTAGCATAGCCTAGCCCTGATGTCGCACCCGGCCAGCACACACACAACTGTCTCTGCGTGCCATTTAGCTGCCCGCGCGGCCGCGCTGCCAGCCTCGACCTTGGCGGCTCCCGCCACCGTGGCCCGCCCGCCATCTGCAGCGGGGAGGCTTGGGCAGTAAAGCATGGCGACCCCGGCGTGGCCGCGCCCGTACGCCCCCGCCAGGGCCCCCGCCGATGGCTACTACCCACTAAGAGGGTTTACTGCAGCTAAAGATGACTGGGCAGAGACGTCCTGCTTGGCCCGCACGCCCTCCTCCCCTCCCTCTCTCTCTTATCTACGCTCCTCACTCCTCTCTCCTCTCTCCCTCCTCCTCTCACGCTCTCCGCTCGCCCTCCCTCCCTCTCTCTTTATCTACCACCCTCCTCCTCCTCACTCCTCTCCTCCTCCTCCCTCCCTCTCTCTTTATCTACCTCCTCCTCCTCTCTCCTTCTCTCCTCCTCCCTCCCTCTCTCTTTAATCTACCTCCTCCTCCTCTCTCCTTCCCTCCTCCTCCCTCCCCTCTCTCTTTATCTACCTCCTCCTCCTCTCTCCTTCTCTCCCTCCTCCTCTCACTCTCTCCCTCCCTCCCTCACTGTGCCAAGTGCCAGATACACACACACACACACCCACACAACCTCTCTTGCCAACCCTGTCTAACCCACTCCCCTTTACCCCCCTCCCTCCACCCATCCTCCCGACATTCTTACCCTCCGCACCCTCCCCCCTTCCCCTCCGTATTTCAGTCATGATTATCCAGCACCAGACAATCCTCAAACAGCCAGAAGGTCGTGGTGTATGTGATGCCCAGCCAGGGCTGCTATCTGGAGGTCTGGAGGACCATGCTGCGGACCAACGCACACACACACACACACACACACAGCCCTCACACACAGATAGCCCTCACACACACACAGCCCTCACACACACAGCCCTCACACACACACAGCCTCACACACACACAGCCCTCACACACAGACAGCCCTCACACACACACAGCCCTCCACCACACACACAGCCCTCACACACAGACAGCCTCACACACACACAGCCCTCACACACACAGCCCTCACACACACACAGCCCTCACACACAGACAGCCCTCACACACACACAGCCCTCACACACACACAGCCTCACACACACACAGCCCTCACACACACACAGCCTCACACACACAGCCCTCACACACACACAGCCCTCACACACAGACAGCCCTCACACACAGACAGCCCTCACACACCACACAGCCCTCACACACACACAGCCCTCACACACACACAGCCTCACACACAGACAGCCCTCACACACAGACAGCCCTCACACACACACAGCCCTCACACACGTACATGAAGACACATCAACAGACGTACAGACCGTCTCTGAGGGGAAAATACCCAAACTGTGCTCGTGGTCTGGGGGAAATCGATACGTTCATCTTCCAGTGTGTGAGGAGAGGAGGACCAGACCAGAGTCTGAGGGGGGGGCAGGACTGGGTGCTGCTGGGACTCAATACCAACACTGTGGTTCTCTCTCTCTCTCTCTCTCTCTCTCTCTCATCTCTCTCTCTCTCTCTCTCTCTCTCTCTCTCTTCTCTCTCTCTCTCTCTCTCTCTCAGGAAGTACGTGTGTTTGGATGGGGAAGGTTGTGAAAGGGAAGTGTTTTGCATAGTGAGGATCAGGTGAATTGGTACTCCTAGAAAGGTGTGTGTGTCTGTATACATATTTATTGTCTAGCGGTTTTTATTGTCTTATTTCAGTCAGTTTGTATAACTAGTGGTGTGTGTGAGAGCGTGAGCGCACGTCTGTGTGTGTGTGAGTGTGTGTGTGTGAGTGTGTGTGTGTGAGTGTGTGTGTGTGTGTGTGAGTGTGTGTGTGTGTGAGTGAGTGTGTGTGTGAGTGTGTGTGTGTGAGTGTGAGTGCACGTTTGTGTGTGTGTGAGTGAGTGTGAGTGTGTGAGTGAGTGTGTGTGTGTGTGTGTGAGTGTGTGTGAGTGTGTGTGTGAGTGTGTGTGTGTTCCCACAGCTAGCTGCTGTTGCAGTCGAGTTCCCAGGTCTTGATTAGAGGATTAACATGGGGCTGTAGAGTTGCTGTGTGTGTATTGACTTCAGGGGAACACACCCCACACCCAAATCCCTATTCCTCTGAGCTCCTGGCCTCCCCTCTGCTCTCCTCCCACCGGTGTCAGCGTGTGTGTGAGATAGTGTGTGTCTGGATGTATATATCCATGTTTGTGTGTGTCTCCTGGAGTTTGTTAACGTGTAGAGAGGTGCTGGCTGGATGGTTCCGGAGCACAGGAGCCTGTTCTGCTGGCTGCTTTATGACATCATTGATTTTCTTTCAGCGAGAACTACCCGGGAGATCTGGGCAGGGGAGGTCACACGGGTCAGGACATACTCATGTGATAGACACGCTCTGTGTGTGTGTGTGTGTGTGTGTGTGTGGGGGGGGGGTGGTTGTCATGCATGTGTGGTGGTGGTGTGTGTGGTGAATGTGTGGGTCGTGGTGTGTTGTGTGTTGCCGTGTGCGTGCTTGAGTAGTCCATTTACACACACCTTCATCATCATCATCATCATCACCACCTCTGTCTAGTCACAACAGGGTCAGTCACCTGGATATCTACACGTTTTACCCTTCCCTATTGACACAACTATTATTGGGTGTGCCTGCATTTGGCAAGGCTGAGGCCGAATGTGTGGCTTGTATCGGCTGGAAGGTTTAGTCACAGTTGTTTTTGTGGCGAAAAGTGAAGCTAACGGTAGCTAACTAGCTAGCCACATTCACAAACGTCACACCATCACAAACCTGATCGCATTTACCTACAGTAGAACATCTGTTCAGTAATTAGCTATATATACATTTATCTATATATACATTTATCTATATATACATATATAGATTCTGGACAGCTGCAGGTTACGCAAGAGCAGTAGCACATATGTGTGTTAAACGAAAGTTGCATTTGATAAATCAAGTAGGCCGCTTATCTACTACAACTAGCCTGACAGGTTATTAGAATAGGTGTTGTCCTCTATACATCTACAGACTGAAAATTATAAATAGGCTGATCGTGAGTATTGCATTTTTTTTTGGAGCTGCATCTTTCAGGCTGTTGAAAGGTGTGATTCTGGAAGAGTGAGGCGGCCAGGATGAAACATGGACTAATCATCTTCGTCTGAAAGGATCCCAGAGCTCACTAGGATTCGCCCTCCCTCTCTCTCTCTTTCTCACCCTTTTCCTCTCGCATCTGCACACTGCTCTCTCTCTCTACTTCGTCTCCCTCCATCAATCTCTCCTCGCTCTCTCATTCCCTCTGCTCAATTCCCATTCTCTCTACCTCGATCATCTCATCATCATCTCTCTCTCGATCTCACTCTCTCTCCTCTAGCTCATTCGCTCTCTCTACATCATCCTCTGACTCTCTACCTCTCATAGAAAGATAGAAGAAAGATCGGGCTAGAAGAGAGATATAGATCATATGAAAGAAAGAGAAGATAGAGAGAAGTAACATATCATAATAACGATTCTATCTAGATTATATATCAAGACTGAAAGGACATATATATAATCTAGATATATACTCTATCTCTCTCTATCTTATGCTCTCCTCTCTATATCTCCTCTCTCTCTCTGCTATCTCTCTCTCCCTCTCTCTCTTCTCTCTCTGCTTCTCTCTCTCTCTCTCCCTCTCTCTCTCTCTCTCTGTTCCTCTCTCTCTCTCCCTCTCTCTCTTTCCCAGGTTTGTCTTCGTCTCCGTCCTCAATACCCACTTTATTTCATTCCAGGGGATCAAATTTGTATCCAGTTAGGCCTCTCATCTCTAACTCAAAGGGAATAAATAAAAGCACTTTATGCTCAGCACCCTGAAACAAGAAGATGGGGGTCGAGGAGGACTGAGGGAGGGGGGGGAAAATCTCCAATTCATTCGGATCAAGTCAATAACACTGTAATATTTATGAAGGCTGGAAGCTAGCCTGCCCTAAAACCCAAACTCCAGCAATCCTGAATTATAAATTGGTATTGATTTGTGTTGTGGGTGAGTGAGCGTCAGTCTGTGTGTGTGTGGGTGTGTGTGGTGTGTGTGTGTGTGTGTGTGTGTGTGTCTGTGTGTGTGTGTGTGTGTGTGTGTGTGTGTGTGTGTGTGTGTCTGTGTGTGGTGGGTGGTGTGTGTGTGTGTGTGGTGTGTGTGTGGTGTGTGTGTGTGTGTGTGTGTGTGTGGTGTGTGTGTGTTGTGTTGTGTGTGTGTGTGTGTGTGTGTGAATCCCTTTGTGCAGGAGGATGCAGAGCCAGAAAGTGTGGCATAGGATCTACAATTATCACAAATGTGTGTTTTATGATTAACAAATGTTTTTCTTCTGTATGTTTGTCTGAATCATGTGCACACGTCTGTATGTCTGTTGCATGTGCACACGTCTGTATGTCTGTCTGCATGTGCACACGTCTGTATGTCTGTCTGCATGTGCACACGTCAATGTCCTTATCGGTGTGTAAGTTACGTTTGGCTTATTTAAATGATTCAATTCGTTTTTCTTGGGTGTTTCTGTGTATTTTCTCCTGTGTGTTTGTGTGAATGTGTGTGTCTGCACGTGTAGATGTGTGTGTCTGCGTGCATGTGGTGTGTGTGTGTGTGGTGTGTGTGGTGCGAGGAGGGGGGTGGTGATGAAAGCAATAGGGTCTCATCCTGTCCAAGCGTCAGAACAACATCAAATATGTATGACCCCGCCTCCCTGGTGAGATATGTACACAGCACATAACAAAGTCTAAGATTCACACACACACAAAGCTAAACCTTACAATCAGGGGGATATAAACTGTCTGTTGCAACTGCTGTGGTGTTAGCTTGATAGACAACCGACACTGCCAAACCGGCCATTCACAACCCCTTACAAAGTAGTAAACATAGGCAGTGCATGTTTTTCGATTGATAAACTTTTTCTTTTTTTTTCTTTTGAAAATGAAGTTGCTTGTCATAAGTAAGAGAACACTAAGATCAAACACTCACTACATACTAATAGGTTTAAATCATATTTCGCATTTCACTTGTCTATCAAGATGCAAAGCTAAATCCTATTTAGTAAAATACATCTTCATGTATTAAGTCTACACTTAACCAACCCAAACCGACATCAAGACAAACAGTAACAGATGAATAAACTACAAGTTACAGTGTTTTTTTTAAACGCTACATTATGGTTACTATACATTGAAGCCTGCTAAATTAGCGGCAGCTTACAGTTTAAATAATCCATATTTATTCATGGGGTTCTATTGAGTTTCTACACTGGGTCCATTTGTGTCGGTGCTTGTGATAAGATGGAGGCAGACTGATGGCTGGCTGTTATGTAACGGATTCCTTTCCAACCTCCCCTGTCGCTGGTCCTCTCATGTGGCCAGCCACTCTGCTGTGACAGACCTCATATCAATCTCTGAATCTTTATATAGAAATCAATACCCTTAATCTGCCTCTCTGTCTCCTCCCGCCCCTCGCTCTCTCTCTCTCTCTCTCTCTCTCTCTCCTCTCTCTCTCTCTCTCTCTCACCTCTCACCCATCCCCCCATCCTGTCTCATTCTCACTACCTCATCGCCCCTCTGTTCCACAACCCCCCGTCACCTCTCCTCTCCCTCTCCCTCATCCACACCTCCGCTCTCCTCCACCTCCACACTCCTCCTCCTCGCTCGCCCTTTCGTTCATCCTTCTTACCGGCTGTTCCGGCCGGTCCGGGCATGCCCAGTGAGTTTGCAGCCCTCACACCAGCTCGGCCCCCCCAGGATGAAGAGCACGGCGCTGGGGTGTTGGTGATGTTGTCGCCCCCTCCACCCACTCCACCCACCCCCCCTCCACCCACCTGGTTCACAATAGCCCGAGTCGACACACACCAGACGCCCAAACACACCCCGACAGCTGTTTACCATCAGACACACTTAAAGAGCTGAATATTTCTCTCTGGGCTATGGGGGCTAAGTGGTTATGTAGCTCCTTGGACAACAGGCCGAGGCTTGGAACAGGAACAGGAAGTCTAGCAACAGGAAGTCTAGTCATCCAACTGGGGTGGAAGTCTGGGGACTGTAAGGCTGGCAGGCTGAGAGGATGGAAGGATAGAAATCGGTTTAAAAGTTGGAAATATTTCGGGATTGGAGGCACCCAAAAACGTCAGAGCGTGAGGCTATCAAATCGTTCGGTGGGGATAAGGTCAGAAGGAGAGGTGAGGAGAGACCGTACGTCGGTGTTCAGAGGGAGAGGTGAGGAGAGACCGTACGTCTGTGTTCAGAAGGAGAGCAGGACGCAGCCAGGGGAGCACTGCTCTGCAGACCTGACCCCATCAACACCTCCAGCAGACGCACCTCACGGATCAACAACAGCCAAACAAACCTCCCTTCATGGCCGCTTCTGGAGCTCTGCTATCCTCTGAGAAATTAGCTCGCCACCTTCACACATCTGCTACGAGCATGGATGGGATTCCTTAATTAGCCGCACCGCATTCATATTCCTGATAAAGATGGGTGTGTGGTGTGTGTGTGTGTGAGAGAGAGAAATAGAGAGAAAGACAGAAAGAGGGAGAGTAAGACAAAGAGAGTAAGACACACAGTGAGACAGAAAGGACGAGGAGAGGAGAAGGAAAGAAGGAGTAAGACAGACAGAGGACAGACAGAGAGAGAGAGGAGAGAGGGAGAGAGAGAGAGAGAGAGAGAGAGGAGAGGAGAGAGAGAGAGAGACGAGAGAGAGAGAGAGAGGGGGGAGAGAAGAGAGAGAGAGAGAGAGAGAGAGGAGAGATAGAGAGATAGTTGGCTATTATGGGTGCATTTTTTATTGGGGAGGAAACACTCGGGTGATTACTACGACAGAGAGGAAGATGAAGAGGTAGAGAGCAGATACAGGGCAGGGTTGAGGAGGAGGAAGAGAGGCCCAGGGATGATGGAGGGGCTGGTTGGAGGGGATGAGGGAAGGATGAGAGGGGGGCGGGTTGAAAGGATGAAAGCAGATGATAGCAGGGTGAAGGATATTGGGAGGCCAGGTGAGGGGATGATAGTAGGTAAGAGGGGCGGCGGGGTGAAAGGATGATGCGGATGAGAGACAGGGGAGGGATATGAGAGCAGGATGAGGGGTAGGATGATGAGAGCCGGATGAGACGGATGAAAAAAGAAGCAGGTGAGATTATGATAGCATGTTTTTCTATATAGCATTTATTTGATTATATCCATGGTTGAGTTGTATGAGACAGGGTGAGGTGATTATAGCAGGGTTAGGGGATGAGACAGGGA
>CAEFZP010001190.1:0-40558 GCA_903064625.1 Mallotus villosus | reverse complement strand
AACAACCAACCCAGAGAACTCACCCAGTAACTGCCACCCAGAGAACACCACCACCCGAGAACAAGCCCCCAAGAACACCACCAGGGAGCAACCCACCCAGAGAACACCACCCAGATAACACATCACCCAGAGAACCCACCCATACCTCACCGCATGAGAACACCCACCCGAGAACACCAACCCAAAACACCACCAGAGAACACCACCCAGAGAACACCGACCCAGATTCACACCACCCAGAGAACACCAACCAGAGAACACCACCCCTTATGAACACCAACCCAAGAACACCACCCCAAGAACACCACCCAGAGAACACCACCCGAGCAGAGAGGGAAAGAGAGGAGGACATTATGACCTACACACTACATATAATGTAACTGGCAATGTATATATTTTTTTGTATCATTGCTTTCCTTGTCACTGTGGACTTTCTTTGCCAACGTTTTTCAAACAAATAGTCATATGCCATAAATGGAATTTAACTAATAGAGACAGAGAGAGAAAGGATAGAGAAAGGAGAAAGAGAAATACATGGAGAAGAGATACCAGAGAATAGAGAGAGAGAGAGAGGATAGAAGAGGGAGAGAGAGAGAGAGAAGAGAGAGAGAGGAGAAGACAGAAGAGAGAGGAGAGAGACAGAGAGAGAGAGAGGGATACACAGAGATAGAGAGACACAGAAGTAGAGAGAGAGAGAAGAGAGACTCAACAGAGAGAGAGAGAGAGAGACATATGAGAGAGAGCCAGAGAGAGATAGAGGGATAACAGAGAGAGATAGAGACACAGAAGAGAGATAGGACAGAGAGAGAGAGAGAGGTATACACAGAGAGAGAGAATATATACACAGAGCGAAGAAACCAACATAGAGATGAGAGTAGACAAGAGTAGAGAGAGAGGGATACACAAGAGAGATAGAGAGACATGAGAGAGAGAGAGATTGATAACAGAGAGGGATAGAGCACAGAGAGAGAGAGAGACAGAGATAGAGAGAGAGTTATACACGTATAGAAAGTGTTACACAGTGAGAGATGAGAACAAGTAGAGAGATAGATGCTAGAGAGAGAGAGAGAGGGATCACAGAGGAGATTCGATAGGATATACAGAGAGGAGGATATAGGGGTAGTTACAGAGAGAGAGAGAGATGGGGATGGACACAGAGTAGAGAGAGAGAGAGATCACAGAGAGAGAGAGAGACACAGAGAGTATAGAGAGACAGAGATATAGAGTTATACACAGTGTAGAGAGAGAGAGGAGAAGAAGAGTATAAGAGACCATTTTAACCTCTTGGAGGGATGTTGTGCTGAGAACACAGTGGTGTTCATAGAGTTGGTGTTGGCCAGGGGTATGCAGATGAAACAGATTTATCACAGTGCATTAGACCATTTCATAAATCAGGGACTCTTAAGCACAGGCACAATATCTCACGTCGCGCGCGCGCAACAAAGCGCGCGCACCGCGCACGCCCGCTCAACGTCACGCACGCCCTCCCCACTGCCCGCCCCTCTCCCAATCCACCCATGCGCCCGTCAGCGTCGAGCGTAACAGAGATTATAACACTAGGTGACGACACAGCAAGCTGCACGTGTGGGACACAATCTGTGTGGGTCCAACAGGCAGGTGGGAGATAAGATTAGATGTCACCCTCCCTCCGTCTCTCCACCCCTACCATGCCCTCCCCATCCATCCCTTTGCGCCTCCCACTCCTCCCTCCCCCCTCACCCCCACCCCTCCCCATCCTCCCTCCCCCTCACCACCCCCCTCCTCCCCCTCCCCCTCACCCATGCCCCCTGCTCCATATCTGTAGTGATCTCCATCCAGGGGAGGAGCAGAGGACAAGAAGGGGTCTCCATTATATATGCTTCAATAAGAGAATATCATATTCCATATCCCCCCCAGCCCCACCCCCCCCCCTGCAGGCAGCAGTTGGTGTGGAATAAAGAAACACCCTCAGTAGATGACATCGTACATCCCAACCAGGGACGAGCAGAACATCAGAAACAGTTCTACAGTAGTCAAGGAGACCTTACACCATACGTGTTACTGAGTGTGTGATCTTCTGTGTTGACCTCACTTCCTGTGCTGTAACCCTACTTCCTGTGCTGTGATCTCACTTCCTGTGCTGTGACCTGACCTTAGTCCCGCCCACGCTGATGATGCGGTACACGTTGCGGTTGCTATCGTAGAAGAAGGACACTGTGACGGCATGCTTGCTGGCCGGGATCCAGTTCCTCTTCGTGCTGGGTCGATCTGGAACAAATGAGCCCTGGCACTGAACACAGGCTGCTCCCTGGGTGAGGAGAGGAGAACAAGCACATCAACACAGGCTGCTCCCTGTGTGAGGAGAGGAGAACACATGAGCCCTGGCACTGAACACAGGCTGCTCCCTGTGTGAGGAGAGGAGAACACATGAGCCCTGGCACATCAACACAGGCTGCTCCCTGGGTGAGGAGAGGAGAACACATGAACACAGGCTGCTCCCTGTGTGAGGAGAACACAGCACTGAACACAGGCTGCTCCCTGGGTGAGGAGAACACAGCACATCAACACAGGCTGCTCCTGTGTGAGGAGAACACAGCACTGAACACAGGCTGCTCCCTGTGTGAGGAGAACACAACATGAACACAGGCTGCTCCCTGTGTGAGGAGAACACAGCACTGAACACAGGCTGCTCCCTGTGTGAGGAGAACACAGCACTGAACACAGGCTGCTCCCTGTGTGAGGAGAGGAGAACACAGCACATCAAACACAGGCTGCTTCCTGTGTGAGGAGAACACAGCACTGAACACAGGCTGCTCCCTGGGTGAGGAGAGGAGAACACATCAACACAGGCTGCTTCCTGTGTGAGGAGAGGAGAACACAGCACTGAACACAGGCTGCTCCCTGTGTGAGGAGAACACAGCACTGAACACAGGCTGCTCCCTGTGTGAGGAGAACACAACACATGAACACAGGCTGCTCCCTGGTGAGGAGAGGAGAACACATGAACACAGGCTGCTCCCTGTGTGAGGAGAGGAGAACACATGAACACAGGCTGCTCCCTGTGTGAGGAGAACACAGCACATCAACACAGGCTGCTCCCTGTGTGAGGAGAGGAGAACACATGAACACAGGCTGCTCCCTGTGTGAGGAGAGGGAGAACACATCAACACAGGCTGCTCCCTGTGTGAGGAGAGGAGAACACATCAACACAGGCTGCTCCCTGTGTGAGAGAACACAGCACATCAACACAGGCTGCTGCCTGTGTTAGGAGAGGAGAACACATCAACACAGGCTGCTGCCTGTGTTAGGAGAGGAGAACACATGAACACAGGCTGCTCCCTGTGTGAGGAGAGGAGAACACATGAACACAGGCTGCTCCCTGTGTGAGGAGAGGAGAACACATGAACACAGGCTGCTCCCTGTGTGAGGAGAGGAGAACACATGAACACAGGCTGATTCCTGTGTGAGGAGAACACAACACATGAACACAGGCTGCTCCCTGTGTGAGGAGAGGAGAACACAGCACATGAACACAGGCTGCTCCCTGTGTGAGGAGAACACAACACATGAACACAGGCTGCTTCCTGTGTGAGGAGAGGAGAACACATCAACACAGGCTGCTTCCTGTGTGAGGAGAGCACAACACATGAACACAGGCTGCTCCCTGGGTGAGGAGAGCACAACACATGAACACAGGCTGCTCCCTGTGTGAGGAGAGGAGAACACATCAACACAGGCTGAGAGGAGAACACAACACAAATCTTTTTTTTTCCTTTCTCTCTTTACGATCTATTTCTCACTGTCACTATACGTCCAGGTTGTATATCATTACTGTCTCTATACGTCCAGGTTGTATATCTTCACTGTCTCTATATGTCCAGGTTGTATATCTTCACTGTCACTATATGTCCAGGTTGTATATCTTCACTGTCACTATATGTCCAGGTTGTATATCTTCACTGTCTCTATATGTCCAGGTTGTATATCTTCACTGTCTCTATATGTCCAGGTTGTATATCTTCACTGTCACTATATGTCCAGGTTGTATATCTTCACTGTCTCTATACGTCCAGGTTGTATGTCTTCACTGTCTCCAATCCTCTCTTCCCTCATCTCCTCTGTCTCTCGCCCCTCTAACCCTTCTCTTCATGTTCTCCCTCTCCTCTCTCTCCATTATCCTTTTCCTGTCACTCCTTCGCGTTACACTCTCTCTCTCCCCCTCCATCTCTCTTCATCTCTCTGCTCAGCTTCGCCCCTCCTCCAGCTCTCTGCTCTCTCTGTCACGTTCTCCCCACTCCCGTCAGCTCTCTTTCACTTCTCCACCCCTTCATCTCTCTTCTCTCGCTCTCACTCTCTCCTCCACTCTCGTCTCTCACTTTCACGGACTCACTCATTCATCTCTGTCACTGCTCCCCGCGTCATCTCTCTTCTCTCTCTCTCACTTCTCCCCCTCTCCATCTCTCTTCTATCTCGTCACTTCCCCCCTCCTCATCGCTCTTCACTTCTCCCCCTCCTCATCATCTTCTCTCTTCAATTCTCCCCTCCTCCATCTCTCTTCTCTCTCTGTCTCATTCCATCTACTCATTTCCTCCCGCCTCTCTCTCTCTTCCCCCTCCTCTCTCACCTCTCTCCCCAAACCTCTCTCTCACACAGCCTCCTCGTCCCCCCTTCCTGCCTGCTTGAGTGTGGAGGTCCAGGCAGAGCTGTTAGAACAGAACTGAGGTGTTCTGCAGCTCAAGCCAACATGGTCACAACAGACCACTGAAACCTGCATCCATTAAGTACATACATCGGCAACACACCAGCTCCCAAAGCGCTTCCAGTCCACACGTCCACATGTGTTGCTACATGTGAAACCAACCGTGATTCCCGAGACAACTAAAACAAGTTCTCCATATCTTAGGGTTGTTGGCAGTGGTCCAGTCTAGTCTGGTTCTAGACAGATCCTTCATAATGGTGGGCTAGCAGATCAAGGTGCCACATTAGTTTAGCTGTTAACTTTCAATGGTGTCAACTGTCAAAAGTTGTCAACGTCACATTTGGTTGTCACGGTTACATACCGAGTTGTCACGGTTACAAAGCGAGCTGTCACCATGTGTCACTTTCCCTCTACAACTAACAAGGTGTTTTAGTCCGAAACAGAAGCACTGTGTGACAGTGTTGTGAGACCCGTGTCGAGAGGAGAAACACGTACCTTTCTCGATGGTGTGGGAAACATCTTACAAGGAAAGAGAGGCGCCTTTTCTGTGGAAGAAGAGGATTTAAACGCAATTAAATAACCGTTCAAGTCAGGCTTTGGGTTACAGAGCCACGTAATAAGATTGTGTCTGACAGAAGAGAGCAGCCCAACTGAATAACAAGCCAGTCGGGGCGTCTCATGTCTATACAAAGTGTTAACAATACACACGAAGGTCATTCATCGTCTGAAAAACGCAAAACTTTTTTCCTTCACTTTCTGCCTCTTTTTTCATAGTAACAGTTGCTAGGCTGGCACCGTCTTGGGATAGATAGCAGATTTTGACAATGAGAACACTCACCCCATTGCGCTGTAAAAGATTAATGAGAGCAGTTCTTTGTCGTCCCGTGCGTAACTTACAGCGTTGCAGACCACCGCTGCAATTCCGGGGCTCTTCTCGAAGTACCGTATAGTGCCCCACCGGTTGCTAATTTCACTGCAAAGCGCAACTTCACTCTCGTTGCACGACAACCGACTGACATCAGAATCGATTCCGCCGGAGTTTCGCTACGGTGGCAGCGCGAGGACAGAACCGCTGAAACGGAGCAGTGCGCGTGTCGTTAACAGAAGTGGCATCGGTCCGATATCTCGGTGGTTCCTGGTTGCACTTCAATAAACCTCGCAACGCGTTACCCGTGAAGCATCTTATACCGGGGTGCTCCGTACGGAGCTCTGCGTTGGTTACAAAGTGTTGCTTGGCCCGAGCTACTTAACGACGAATCACGGTGGGAGAGAACGCGCTGACAGCCGGGGACGGCTCAGTGCCGTCCGCTCCACCTGCGGGTCAACATCGCCACTTGTCGGTTAGACTCGGTCACCGTCATTTAATCTCTGAAATCTCTCCTGAGGAACTCGAGCAGAGCTTAATGCGCATGTTTCATACATTCTGAAAGTTAGGAAAACCTTGTTCCAAATCCTACTATTTTTCCGGGAGAGAACAGAACACTATAAAACTGCTCATGAATCTAAAGAAGTGACTTCCAGAGAAGCACGTGATCCGCAGGTGAGCAGGAGCACAGAACACTTTAGGGGGGAGAAGGTCAGAAGGACACATCTTAGTTCTCTGTGTCATGATCTGTGTATCTGCGTTTTACACCCGAACATTGAGATATTAGAATGTTTTAATCATAAACTCATAGCATCAGCACTTCAGAATTAGAACTTTTGCATCAGAACTTTAGAATTAGAACGTCAGTATTAGAACTTTAGCATCAACACAGATAAGGAACATAATACACAAATAAACAAGTTCACATTTCTATAAACATTAATTGTGCGTGCAATAACTTTCCTGAGATTTACATAATGATTGGTAAAAATATATTGTAATTTTAAAATAAAACACAAATAAAAAATTGAACACATAAGACAGTCAATAAAGCAGCCAGCCAGTTCCTGACCTGCAGGCCTGAGAGCAGCTTGGAGCCCAGACAGGACCACCCTGGTCATGATACAGGACAGACACAGACAGGACCACCCTGGTCATGATACAGGACAGACACAGACAGGACCACCCTGGTCATGATACAGGACAGACACAGACAGGACCACCCTGGTCATGATACAGGACAGACACAGACAGGACCCACCCTGGTCATGATACAGGACAGACACAGACAGGACCACCCTGGTCATGATACAGGACAGAAACAGACAGGACCACCCTGGTCATGATACAGGACAGACACAGACAGGACCACCCTGGTCATGATACAGGACAGACACAGACAGGACCACCCTGGTCATGATACAGGACACACACAGACAGGACCACCCTGGTCATGATACAGGACAGACACAGACAGGACCACCCTGGTCATGATACAGGACAGACACAGACAGGACCACCCTGGTCATGATACAGGACAGACACAGACAGGACCACCCTGGTCATGATACAGGACAGAAACAGACAGGACCGCCCTGGTCATGATACAGGACACACACAGACTGCTGGTAGTGCACACGGTCATGTTCCACTGTGAGAGTCCAGGTGGACTCAGTGTTTTAGTGTCTTTAATGGTCTTAGTTCTGCTGGTCCTGGTTCTGCTGGTCCTGGTTCTGCTGGTCCTGGTTCTGTGGTCTGGTTCTGCTGGTCCTGGTTCTGCTGGGGTTCCCCCTGCCTGGCCCCTCCCCCCTCCCCCCTCCCCACCAGCGCCTGCAGGGCCCTGCCCAGCTGGCCCCCACTGTAGGGCCTCCCCAGGGGGGGCACATGCACAAAGGCCACCCTGCCCCCACCCAGGAGCAGGGATGTGTAGTAGGTGTAGTCACACAGGTACCTGTGGCAGACAGGATGAGATGAGAGGGGAGAGGACGTAGGATTTGTTTTATGCGGAGGAGAGACGGGGAGAGAGAGGATCTGAGAGAGGAGAGAGAGGAGAGCGGGAGAGAGTGCAGAGAGAGAGGCGATGGAAGAGGAGCGAGGGGGGACCGACGATTGATCGCGAGGAGATGAGAGGAGAGGTGAGAGAGGGGGGAGCGAGAGGGGAGAGTAGAGAGAGGAACCGAGAGGGGCGAGTTGAGAGAGAGCAGAGAGAGAGAGATGGGTGCGAGAGATCACCTGCCCGCAGAGAGAGGGGATGAGTGGTGGGGAGAGAGCGGAGAGAGGGATAGACGACGCGGGGAGAGAGAGGATGAGCGATAGAGGGGGGATCGAGGACTGAGAGGGCAGATCGGCGAGGAGAGAGAGGATGAGAGGGGCGTGGGAGGCGAGAGATGGGAGAGAGCGACGAGAGATGTGAGAGAGGGGTCGGAGAGAGAGGAGAGAGGGTTGGGGATGAGTCCTCCTTAGACGTATGGATGAGAGGGGAGAGAGAGGCGAGACGAGGAGAAGAGGGTCTGGAGACCAGAGATGAGGAGAGAGGTGGGGAGATGAGAGATCGAGATGCAGGATGAGAGGGGGATGAGGAGGAGAGAGCGGAGAGATGGGTCGGGAGAGAGAGGAGAGATGTAGGAGGAGGAGTAGCAGGAGAGGAGAGGTAGAGAGAGAGGCGGGAGAGAGAGAGAGATGAGAGAGAGAGGAGATAGAGATTTCGGAGAGACGGGGCGAGAGAGAGGAGGTAGAGGGGGGAGGGAGGAGAGCGAGAGTTGCGAGAGAGAGATAGAGGGGACGAGAGTAGCACGAGAGAGGCTAGAGGGGAGAGAGAGACGCGCCTTAGCAGATGAGAGGATTAGAGAGAGAGCAGGAGAGAGGAGGGCGAGAGAGAGGGCGGAGAGAGGGAGAGCGGAGAGAGGGGGGAGAGAGAGGATGAGAGAGATGGAGAGAGAGGAGAGAGAGAGTGGGAGATTAGGATGATGTGAGAGAGAGAGGAGAGAGAGAGAGATAGCGAGAGAGAGGATCGAGAGGGAGAGAGAGAGGAGAGAGGGGAGAGAGAGAGAGAGAGGATAGAGGGGGGAGAGACGAGGAGAGAGAGGAGAGAGCGGAGGAGATGAGAGGATAGAGGGGGAGAGAGAGGAGAGAGAGGATTCGCGAGCGAGAGAGCGGCGAGACGAGGCTCGCGCAGCGCGAGGAATAGCGAGGCGAGGGGAGAGAGAGCGAGTGAGGGGAGTGAGAGAGGACGAGAGAGAGAGAGGAGAGCGAGAGAGGATGAGAGAGAGAGAGGGAGCAGAGAGCGACGAGGAGGAGAGGTAGGGAGGAGAGGGAGGACGAGAGAGCAGAGTGAGAGAGCGGATAGAGAGAGGAGAGAGAGGATAGAGGGCGGAAGAAGAGAGTGAGAGCGAGGCAGAGAGGGGGGAGAGAGAGGATAGAGGGGGAGAGAGGAGCGAGCGAGGAGAGATGGGGAGAGAGAGGAGAGGAGAGAGAGAGAGGAGAGGAGGAGAGAGATTCTTGAGAGGCGCGAGACTGAGGAGAGGAGGACGAGAGAGAGAGAGAGGTGGAGGATGACGAGGAGTGAGCGGAGGGAGAGAGGGATTCGATTGAGACGGCGAGAGAGGCGGAGTATGAGGATGAGATGAGAGACGAGGGAGAGAGTAGAGATGGCAGGGCGAGAGGATGAGAGAGCGAGAGAGAGGGAGAGAGAGCGGATAGAGAGGAGTAGAGAGCGGCACGCGGGGCAGAGAGAGGAGAGAGGGTGGCGCAGAGTGACGAGGATGATGAGAGGGAGAGAGAGGGAGCGAGAGAGAGCAATAGAGGGGGAGAGGAGGGACGATGGACCGAGCGGAGGAGAGGATGAGATGTAGGAGGGGAGGAGAGAGAGGGACGAGAGAGGATGAGAGACGGAGAGGGAGATGCCGAGGAGAGAGGGGGATAGGTGGGGAGAGAGGAGAGAGGGGGAGGGCGGGGAGAGAGAGAGGGTTGAGAGATGGAGGAGAGATAGGGATGAGAGGGTGGGGAGAGTAGTATGGATGTTGAGAGGGGAGGTGAGATGAGGATGGAGGGGGGGGGTGAGAGAGGATTGAGGGGGGTTGGAGAGAGAGGATAGAGGGGGTGGGAGAGAGGAGGAGAGAGGGGGGATGAGAGAGTTGTGAGGAGGGGGTGAGAGAGGATGGGAGAGAGGGGGAGAGAGAGGAGTGAGATGAGGGGATAGAGGGGGGGAGGGGGGGAGAGAGGGGGGAGAGAGGAGAAGAGAGGGATGAGAGGGGAGGAGAGAATGAGATGGAGGGGGGAGATGATGGGAGGGATGTGAGAGGGGGAGAGGGAGAGAGGAGTAGAGGTGGTGATGAGAGTGGTGAGTTGTAGAGAGGAGAGGGGGGATGAAGAGGAGAGAGAGAGAGGAGGAGAGAGGAGGCCTCGGGAGTGAGAGGGGTGGGAGGCGGGTCAGGCGTGAGCCAGTGGTGAGAGAGAGGAGAGAGGGGGGGAGTGAGAGTAGAATGAGACGACGAGAGGGGGGGGAGGAAGAGAGGAGACGATGAGCCCGAGGTAGAGCAGATGAGGGCATGTGGAGTAGTCATCGAGCGATGAGAGTTAGGTAATGAGAGGGGGAGCTCATGAGAGAGGAGTTGGGACGTTGGGAGAGGAGAGGAGAGAGACGAGGAGTGCGAAGAGAGAGGAGAGTGGGTACGGGAGGAGAGAGGATAAGAGGGCTGTTGCGAGAGGTCCGGGAGAGACGACGAGACGATGAGGAGAGAGAGGGGCAGCGAGCAGAGAGAGGGAGAGAGGGGCGGGGAAGATAGAGAGCGCGGATGGGCGAGAGAGAGTCGAGAGAAAGAGGAACGGAGGAGGGGGGGGACTGAGATGAGAGGAGAGAGGGGCGGATGGACAGGGGGAGATGAGAGGAGTGAGTTCAGAGAACAGAGAGAGGATGAGAGGGGGGAGAGAGAGTGAGAGAGTAGGATCGAGCGATTGGGGGAGACAGATGAGAGGAGAGAGGGGGTGAGAGAGAGGAAGAGAGGGGGGACGAGAGAGGAGAGAGGGCGGTGTAGAGAGCCGTCGAGGGTCGAGAGAGGAGAGCATGAGCGGGAGAGAGGAGGAGAGGGGGGAGACGACGGAGTGAGAGAGGGGGTGAGAGAGAGCGAGGAGAGAGGATGGCGAGAGAGGGGAGAGAGAGGATGGCGAACGAGAGGAGAGGGGGGGGGAGAGAGAGGAGAGAGGGGGGAGTCAGGAACAGGAGAGAGGGGAGAAGAGACGGAGAGAGAGGAGTGAAGAGGGGCGACGAGAGAGGGAGAGAGAGGGGTCGAGGATTGAGAGAGAGAGGAGAGAGGGGGGTGTCGGAGGAGGAGGAGAGAGGAGAGATGAGTGAGAGAGAGGGGACGAGAACTGAGATTGAGAGTAGGAGGAGAGAGGATGAGGAGGGGGGGAGAGAGGAGAGAGACAGAGGAAAGTTGATCTGAGAGAGAGAGACACTATCGAGAGGAGGAAGACCCGAGGGGGCGAGAGGCGAGAGAGGTATGAAGTAGGGGGGAGGAGAGGAGAGAGAGAGGAGAGGAGCGAGGGGGAGATGGAGGGAGAGCGGGGGGGGGAGAGAGGAGAGAGAGAGTGACGGTGTGAGAGGTTGAGCGAGATGAGCGAGAGGGAGGTCCGTCTCGCGAGATGAGAGGATTAGAGGGGGAAGGGGGGGAGAGAGAGAGGAGCTTAGAAGGGGGGAGAGAGAGGTAAGGATGAGAGAGGGAGTAGAGAGGGAGAGAGGATAGAGGCGGGGAGAGAGAGGCTAGAGGGGCGCGAGAGAGAGGAGAGAGGAAGAGAGGAGAGGCGGGAGAGAGAGGGGAGAGAGGATAGAGCGGGGGAGAGAGGATAGAGGGGGGAGAGAGAGGGATAGAGGGGGGAGGAGGAGGAGGGAGAGAGGCGAAGGGGAGAGAGGGATTAGAGAGGGGAGAGAGGATAGAGGGGGAGAGAGAGAAGAGAGGAGGATAGAGGGGGGAGGAGAGAGAGGATATAGAGGGTGGAAGTGAGAGAGAGGAGTTACGAGGGGAGTGACGTTGGGAGAGACGGCAGAGTAGAGAGGCGGAGGTCGAGAGGGGGGAGAGGAGATGGAGAGAGGGGGGAGAGAGAGGGGAGAGAGGAGAGGAGATGGGGAGACGAGGCGAGGGCGAGAGAGGGGGGAGCGTCGAGCAGGGAGAGAGGGGGGAGAGACGAGAGTTGGAGTACGAGGAGAGCAGAGGGAGAGAGGAGAGAGGGGGGGGACGAGAGAGATAAGTGAGAGAGGGGGGAGAGAGAGGTAGAGAGGGGGGAGAGAGAGGAGAGATGGGGGACGGATGCAGAGGAGAGAGGGGGGAGAGAGAGGGAGAGGGGGGGAGAGAGGAGAGAGGGGGGAGAAGGAGAGGAGCGAGGGGCGGGAGGAGAGGGGAGAGGGGGGGATGAGAGGGAGGAGAGAGGGGGGAGAAGAGGGAGAGGGGCTGGAGAAGAGAGGTGAGAGGGGGGAGAAGAGGGAGAGAGACGGAGAGGAGAGAAGAGGGGAACCAGAGGAGGGAGGACTCTACTCCCCCTTGCTTGTTTGGTGTCTTGTTTTCGTGCTGATATCCTTTGGTGGTCACTCGCATTATGCGTATTGCTCCCTCTGCACTTTGTGGTTCCTAATCCTCGCATTGTGTGGGACTCCTGTCCTACTTAGGCCTCCCCCTCTTCTATGTGTGTTCTCCCTTCCCCTCTGTTCTTTGTCCGATTTTTCCCCTTTTGCACCCTCAGTAGGAGAGGGAGAGGGGGGTAGGCGGAGTAGAGGAGCGGGTACCCGCAGACGAGGCGAGGATAGGAGAGAGGTAGAGATTGGGAGGCCGTGGAGGTGAGGAGAGAGGATGGCTAGTAGAGAGTAGAGAGCTGGAGGGAGAAGGGGCGGATGGGGTTGCGGGAGGAGAGAGGGGGAGAGAGGAGGAGAGGAGAGGGAGAGAGATGGGAGAGAGGAGAGAGAGGGGAAGAGAGATCGATCTGTCGGGCGAGAGCACGGAGGGAGAATTGTGAACGACCTGAGAGGAGATGGGAGGATGGAGGGATGAGAGGATGGGATTGAGAGGGGTGGGACTGAGGCATAAATGAGAGGAGGAGAGAGAGGGGAGAGACGAAGGGCGAGAGAAGAGAGAGAGGGGAGAGAGAGAGGAGAGAGGGGAGATGAGAGGATGCGATGGAGAGAGATGGAAGGGGGGAGAGAGGATGAGACGAGGGCGAGAGAGGGGGGAGAGGAGGGGAGAGAGGGAGAGGAGAGAGGAGAGAGGAGGATAGAGGGGGGAGAGACGGGGAGAGAGCAGAGGAGGAGGGAGAGAGAGGAGAGAGGGGGGAGAGAGAGGGAGATGAGAGGAGAGATGGAGAGAGAGGATAGACGGGGGGCGAGAGGATAGAGGGGGGAGAGGAGGGAGAGAGGAGAGGAGAGAGAGGAGAGGAGGGGAGCGAGAGGAGAGAGGAGAGAGGAGGATAGAGGGGATAGACGGGGAGAGAGAGGGGAGAGAGCGGAGGCGCGAGAGATGGAAAGAACAGAAGAAAGACAGTTAGAGGGGACAGAGGAGACACTTGATCTGAAGTGATGTACAGGGGAGATATTTGAACCTGGATCTCTGAGCTGAAGTCATATGATCTACCTCTATCCCCAAGAGAAACTGAAGAGGCATGAAGTCATATGATCTACTCTATCCCCAAGAGAAATGAAGAGGCATGAAGTCATATGATCTACCTCTATCCCCAAGAGAAATGAAGAGCCAGAGATGAAGAGAGAGGAGACAGTTGAAGAGAGAGAGTGACAGAGACAGAGAGGTGTGGGTGCTCACCTGCCGCATCTCTGGAGACAGACAGCTCCACCTGATGGTGGGAGGAGCCCAGGCTGGTGGGAGGAGCCCAGGCTGGTGGAGGAGCCCAGGATGGTGGGAGGAGCCCAGGCTGGTGGGAGGGTAGGAGCCCAGGCTGGTGGGAGGAGCCAGGCTGGTGGGAGGAGCCCAGGCTGGTGGGAGGAGGCCCAGGCGCGTGCAGACCAGCTCCATGTCCAGGTCAGGTGGGAGGAGCCCAGGCTGGTGGGAGGAGCCCAGGCTGGGGGAGGAAGCCCAGGCTGGTGGGAGGAGCCCAGGCTGGTGGGAGGAGCCCAGGCTGGTGGGAGGAGCCCAGGCGCGTGCAGACCAGCTCCATGTCCAGGTCAGAGGTCAGGTAGTTAGGCCCCGCCTCCATGCAGCACTGGGAGGCTGGGCAGAAGCGGCTGTTGTCCAGA
Organism: Mallotus villosus; assembly: GCA_903064625.1. NCBI lineage: Eukaryota > Metazoa > Chordata > Actinopteri > Osmeriformes > Salangidae > Mallotus > Mallotus villosus. The sequence goes on along the minus strand of CAEFZP010001190.1, from coordinate 26,785 downwards.
CGACGGTAACCATGGTTGTGGCCACACTGCTCCAGGGTTACCGTGGTGTAGCGATGCCGGACACACCCACATGGACCACCAGCTTGTGTAATAGACAGAAAGGAACAGTTACCTTAACTACGGTAACATACTGGCCTGCAAGCAGCAGCTCAATGTGATCAGATCAAGATATCTAGTTGTATTAACCTTATAACAAGCAATGTCACAGAGGGCTTCACATACACCCACAGAACTGCCCCCTAAACCAACAAATGTGATTGGCTCCCAGCTACCTCTGGCTTGTGGCATTTCCATAGCTGATGGCAGTAAGCGCTGGATGGCCTGGTACTCAACAGGAAGCTCGTACACCTGAAGCTCCACCCCCTCCCCCAGACGAAGGCACTCCAGTCCTTTACGAGCAGGAAGTGAATGAGGAGCAGAGTTTTAGACAACACCCACTATCAGTCAGGTTAGACTTGTGTCATATCAGACAGACTGGTTACCTGAAACAGCCACCCAGCTGGCGTGACAGCATGTTCTCCAAAAGGCTCAAACCCTGAAAAGGCAACATCAGCCTTCACCTAGCAAACACACCTGCATCACCTAGCAACACACCTGCATCACACATCACTGTACACCTAACACACCTGTCTCACATGGTAACACACCTGCATCACCTAGCAACAGATCTGTACAGTGATCAGGGTGGAAGCACACCAAGTCTAGTGGTATCTGCTCTCCTTTAAAGCCTTGGTGTAAACTAGTCTCCTGGTCTAAAGGTTGGAACGCAGTAAACATCACTAACACGGGGTTGTTTCCTACAGGCTCACGGAACACACGCGCACCGCACATCACGAGGACATCATCGTAGGAAATGGAGACACAGGAAGCCTACATTAGTAGTAGATTACTAGTATTGCTTCAGAAGCCGATAATCATGACCAATAATAATCATGACCAATGATCACAGAAAGGAGAAAGAGAACAGACAAGAACATTCAAATCTGAATTGTAAATTACGCATTTAGATTTCTAACAGCAAACATGAGTGGAAAACAAGTCCAGAGAGTGAATCATTTCACTTAAGCAACTCTTGTAAAAAATGAACAGCTTGTTTGTATCATAAGATAACGCATCAAGAAGACAGCAACAGTCTCGCACCAACGACTCACCGGTCACAATCACCGTCTTCTTGGTGGCCATGTCGTTTTATATTAGTTTCCTTCTAATTATTCATATCCCGGTTGAGTTTAGTTGAATGTCTCATCATCTTTCCCTCCCTCTCTATTGCCGCTCTTGTTCTACGTTGGTGTCAACTCAACCGCAGCAGTTCAGAGCAAAGCTGAACCACAGCGCCATCTGCTGTTGTGGTGTGCTCTGTTGCACAGACAGCCGTTTACAGCAAACTGTACAAAAAGTACCAGTATTAGTAAGGGTGTGTTACTAGGCAGTAAAAGTGTGTTACCAGGCAGTAAAGGTGCATTACAGATGGTAAGAGTGTTACCAGCCAGTAAGGGTGTGTTACCAGGTCATCAGAATGTGTTACCAGGCAGTAAGGGTGTGTTACCAGGTGATCAGAGTGTGTTACAGGCAGTAAGGGTGTGGTTACCAGGCAGTAAGGGTGTGTTACTAGGCAGTAAGGGTGTGTTACCAGGTGATCAGAGTGTGTTACTAGGCAGTAAGGGTGTGTTACCAGGCAGTAAGGGTGTGTTACCAGGTGATCAGAGTGTGTTACCAGGTGATCAGAGTGTGTTACCAGGTGATCAGAGTGTGTTACCAGGTGATCAGAGTGTGTTAATAGGCAGTAAGGGTGTATTACCAGGTGATCAGAGTGTGTTACCAGGTGATCAGAATGTGTTACTAGGCAGTAAGGGTGTGTTACCAGGCAGTAAGGGTGTGTACCAGGCAGTAAGGGTGTGTTACCAGGTCATCAGAATGTGGTTACCAGGCAGTAAGGGTGTGTTACCAGGCAGTAAGGGTGTGTTACCAGGTGATCAGAGTGTGTGTTACCAGGTGATCAGAGTGTGTTACCAGGCAGTAAGGGTGTGTTACCAGGCAGTAAGGGTGTGTTACCAGGTGATCAGAATGTGTTACCAGGCAGTAAGGGTGTGTTACCAGGTGATCAGAGTGTGTTAGCAGGTGATCAGAATGTGTTACCAGGCAGTAAGGGTGTGTTACCAGGTGATCAGAGTGGTGTTACCAGGTGATCAGAGTGTGTGTTACCAGGTGATCAGAGTGTGTTACCAGGCAGTAAGGGTGTGTTTACCAGGCAGTAAGGGTGTGTTACCAGGTGATCAGAGTGTGTTACAGGCAGTAAGGGTGTGTTACCAGGTCATCAGAATGTGTGTTACCAGGTGATCAGAGTGTGTTACCAGGCAGTAAGGGTGTGTTACCAGGTGATCAGAGTGTGTGTTACCAGGTGATCAGAGTGTGTTACCAGGTGATCAGAGTGTGTTACCAGGCAGTAAGGGTGTGTTACCAGGTGATCAGAATGTGTTACCAGGCAGTAAGGGTGTGTTACCAGGTGATCAGAGTGTGTTACCAGGTGATCAGAGTGTGTTACCAGGTGATCAGAGTGTGTTACCAGGCAGTAAGGGTGTGTTACCAGGTGATCAGAGTGTGTTACAGGCAGTAAGGGTGTTGCCGGGGGAAGTCATTAAACCGTTCCATCCCGTGGTCGTAGGAGCGGTTCCATCACAACCTCAGGTGGCCTCAGTGATGACAGCGTTCCATCACAACCTCAGGTGACCTCAGTGATGACAGCGTTCCATCACAACCTCAGGTGGCCTCAGTGATGACAGCGTTCCATCACAACCTCAGTGATCCTCAGTGATGACAGCGTTCCATCACAAACCTCAGTGATCCTCAGTGATGACAGCGTTCCATCACAACCTCAGGTGATCCTCAGTGATGACAGCGTTCCATCACAACCTCAGTGATCCTCAGTGATGACAGCGTTCCATCACAACCTCAGTGATCCTCAGTGATGACAGCGTTCCATCACAACCTCAGTGATCCTCAGTGATGACAGCGTTCCATCACAACCTCAGTGATCCTCAGTGATGACAGCGTTCCATCACAACCTCAGGTGGCCTCAGTGATGACAGCGTTCCATCACAACCTCAGTGATCCTCAGTGATGACAGCGTTCCATCACAACCTCAGTGATCCTCAGTGATGACAGCGTTCCAGCCCAGCAGCGACTCACCCTGCTGGGGTGCCGGATGCAGACCGCCCTGCTTGGATGGACAGAATAACACACTGCTGCAATTAACACTTCTTTTGCTATGAAATCAGGAACTATGTTTTTTTTCTCATATGTGGTGATGAAGGCTTTGAATGGCCACCTACACACACCTACACACACACCTACACACACAAACACACACAGGAAGCCTGTTTACCACCCACACATTCTGCACTGCAGTCCTTATTCTCTCCCCTCCCTCCTCCTCTCCTCCTCCTCCTCCCTCCTCCTCCTCCTCCCCCTTCCCCTATTCATTCACCTGCGTCACTACCCATGTCAGTGTTACCATGGAGACTAATGATGCCCTTTTTGTGTTCCGTGGTGCTGATGCAGACGACAGTCCACAGACGTCATCCCTTCCTGTCCCCCGTTTCCCTCCTCCACCCTCCTCCACCCTCCTCCATCCCCCCGTTTGCCCTCCTCCACCCTCCTCCACCTCCCCTCTCCTGCTTGTCTCCCTCCTCCACCTCACTTCTCCTGCTTGTCTCCCTCCTTCACCTCACCTCTCCTGCTTGTCTCCCCTCCTCCACCTCTCCTGCTTGTCTCCCTCCTCCTCCACCTCTCCTGCTTGTCTCCCTCCTCCACCTCTCCTGCTTGTCTCCCTCCTCCACCTCCTCCACCTCTCCTGCTTGTCTCCCTCCTCCTCCTCCACCTCTCCTGCTTGTCTCCCTCCTCCTCCTCCTCCTCCACCTCTCCTGCTTGTCTCCCTCCTCCTCCACCTCTCCTGCTTGTCTCCCTCCTCCTCCCACCTCTCCTGCTTGTCTCCCTCCTCCTCCACCTCTCCTGCTTGTCTCCCTCCTCCTCCACCTCTCCTGCTTGTCTCCCTCCTCCTCCTCCTCTCCTGCTTGTCTCCCTCCTCCTCCACCTCTCCTGCTTGTCCTCCTCCTCCTCCACCTCTCCTGCTTGTCTCCCTCCTCCTCCACCTCTCCTGCTTGTCTCCCCCTCCTCCACCTCTCCTGCTTGTCTCCCTCCTCCTCCACCTCTCCTGCTTGTCTCCCTCCTCCTCCTCCACCTCTCCTGCTTGTCTCCCTCCTCCTCCTCCACCTCTCCTGCTTGTCTCCCTCCTCCTCCACCTCTCCTGCTTGTCTCCCTCCTCCTCCTCCACCTCTCCTGCTTGTCTCCCTCCTCCTCCTCCACCTCTCCTGCTTGTCTCCCTCCTCCTCCACCTCTCCTGCTTGTCTCCCTCCTCCTCCACCTTCCTGCTTGTCTCCCTCCTCCTCCTCCTCCTCTCCTGCTTGTCTCCCTCCTCCTCCACCTCTCCTGCTTGTCTCCCTCCTCCTCCTCCACCTCTCCTGCTGTCTCCCTCCTCCTCCACCTCTCCTGCTTGTCTCCCTCCTCCTCCACCTCTCCTGCTTGTCTCCCTCCTCCTCCTCCACCTCTCCTGCTTGTCTCCCTCCTCCTCCACCTCTCCTGCTTGTCTCCCTCCTCCTCCTCCTCCTCTCCTGCTTGTCTCCCTCCTCCACCTCTCCTGCTTGTCTCCCTCCTCCTCCTCCACCTCTCCTGCTTGTCTCCCTCCTCCTCCACCTTTCCTGCTTGTCTCCCTCCTCCTCCTCCTCCTCTCCTGCTTGTCTCCCTCCTCCTCCTCTCCTGCTTGTCTCCCTCCTCCTCCACCTCTCCTGCTTGTCTCCCTCCTCCTCCTCCACCTCTCCTGCTTGTCTCCCTCCTCCTCCTCTCCTGCTTGTCTCCCTCCTCCACCTCTCCTGCTTGTCTCCCTCCTCCTCCACCTCTCCTGCTTGTCTGCTTGTCTCCCTCCTCCTCCTCCTCCTCCACCTCTCCTCCTCCTCCTCCTCACAGGAGAGGAGGCTGTCTGAGGTCAGTACTTCTACCAGCCCACAGGAGAGACATGGTTGTTCTCTGTTCCTGTTTTGTAGTCAGTGACCTCACTTCCTGTCAGAAAACACTTCCTTGTAATGTCAGTGTAAATAGAAGCTTTCTTGGAAAAGCCCTCCATTGTTCCCCCTGACCTTTCAGATGGAGTAGAAGCCCCCTGCACTTGGTTGAATGTTAATATAAATGCATACACAAACACAGCAACATAACCACAAACTACATCTTTTCAAGGACTATGTATTCCTTTGTACTGTGGTATGATATGTTGTCAAGATGACGTTGGAACACTGTAAAGGGAACACTGTACAGTACAAAGTTTCTGTGAACATTATCCGTGTTGGGCGCGCCCCTCCCTGCTCTTCCCGCCCCGCCCTGGCGACCCTGGGCGTTCTATTCTATGACATCAAACCACAATGCACTGCGCTGTTTGCAGTTTACCCTCAGTCTCCATAGCAATACAGACAGGCTCGGCCCCTTATTTAAATTGAACCGGAAACAAACGTCATTTCGGGCCAATCTCCTCGCTCTGAAATGACATAATGGAATTTTTAGGGATAGAAACCGTGCAGAGGGTTGGGCGCGCGCATAGCAGTCTTGCCACCGGGAAAAAAGGCTTCAGCCGTGCGAGCAGGAAGAGAAAAAGGTTATCGTTTAAACCTATAGAGCTAAACGGTAAACGAACAATCGAACTGGCAGCTTTCAATACTAACAGCTGTTCGTGGTTAGTTATAGAGAAAATATATAGTTTTACTTTCGCGATTTAGCCACTGGATCGTGTTCATGCGTAACGCGCCTCAGACCCTCCTGTGAGGGAATGGAAACAGCCTTCTGTCCCGGTGTGCTGAGTATCCGCGGGCTCTCCGGTGTGTTGTCCCAGAGCAGCATGATGAAGAAGGAGCTGAGCTTGGCCCTGACCGAGCAGAGCTCCAGCCTCAAGTCCAGCCTGAGGGACTCGGACGGCCTCCTCACCTCCCCGGACATGGGTCTCCTGAAGCTGGCCTCGCCAGACCTGGAGCGGCTCATCATCCAGTCCAACGGGATGGTGACCACCACCCCCACCTCGCAGTTCCTGTACCCGCGGTCCGCCAGTGACGAGCAGGAGTTCGCGGAGGGCTTTGTGAAGGCGCTGGAGGATCTTCATAAGCAGAATCAGCTGAGCGAGGGGACGTGCGTGCAACCGGACAGAATGGACCTGGTCGGTACCAACGTAGCCCCGGTCTGTTTACCGTCAGACCTTCCCGTTTATACGACTCTAAATGGATACGGAGCGAGCCCACTGGGCACTACGGTTAACTATTCCACCGACACTACACCCTTCCCTCCGCCGCTGTCTCATCTGCTGAGCGCGCAGCAACAGGCGGCTGCGGCAGCGCTGTCACGACTCCAGGCTCTGAAGGACGAGCCGCAGACGGTGCCGGACATGACGAGCTTCGGCGACAGCCCGCCGCTCTCCCCCATAGACATGGACAACCAGGAGCGCATCAAGGCGGAGCGGAAGAAGCTGCGCAACAGAATAGCCGCGTCCAAATGTCGCAAGCGGAAGCTGGAGCGGATCTCCCGCCTGGAGGACAAGGTGAAGAACCTGAAGACGCAGAACACGGAACTGTCCTCCACGGCCACCGCGCTGCGCGAGCAGGTCGCCCAGCTTAAGCAGAAGGTCATGAACCACGTCAGTAACGGTTGTCAGCTTCTCCCAAACCAGGTACAAGCCTATTAAGACACGCCCACCGGTACATACGGACGGGCATAAGGGCCCCGCCTCCAGCAGTAAGGACACAGATGAACTGAAACATTACCCTGGCGTTTCCGCTCAGCAATCAGATGCAAACTGGGAGTCTGACGGGACTGGAACATGGCGGTATTTGACCCAGGCTGTGTTCAGCCGTTAAAAGATGATTTTTGTAGCAAACTGCCTGCTGCTGTTCCAGTGGGAGCTACTGCATCCGGGACAGCGCAGCCTGCTTCCGGGACGATCTCATAATGCAGCAGGCTAGCAGCATCTCTACCGTGTAATATAATGCCTTACTTGTTTACAAGCACTTATCAATGACAAATAATGTATATTTTTATTTACCAAAACATACGTGTCTTATTTTACATTGTCTTTTTTGGGGGGGGCGGGTATCTGTGCATGTCTTGTCTTGTTGAGTGCAGGAGCCTAATCCTATTTGTATTTACAGCCTATATACACGTGCAGTTCGTTTGCAGTCGGTCTCTTGATGTGTTCAAAACTCTGTGTAGCAATTTAATGGGATTTGACCTCTCAATGGTGACAATTAAATTCACTGAATTATTGAAGGTGTGTAGCTGCTTGTCTGTTTTGTTGTATCACGCCGGTGGTCTGGTCAGGTCTGGTCACGAGGAGGATACCGAGCCCAGCACCTGAGGATACTGAGCCCAGCATCTGAGGATACTGAGCCCAGCATCTGAGGATACCGAGCCCAGCACCCGAGGATACCGAGCCCAGCATCTGAGGATACCGAGCCCAGCATCTGTCTGGTCACGAGGAGGATACCCAGCATCTGAGGATACCGAGCCCAGCATCTGAGGACCAAACAGAAAGCCGGTGCTGGGAACAGCGACCTCACGTTCCTCACATTGCAGGTCTCCATGGAGATGCGATTTTTACATCCCATCTTTGGCAGACTGTCGAGACAGACAGGTACAAGACAGACAGGTAAATCTCTGGCAGACTGTCGAGACAGACAGGTACCAGACAGACAGGTACATCTCTGGCAGACTGTTGAGACAGACAGGTACCAGACAGACAGGTACATCTCTGGCAGGCTGTCGAGACAGACAGGTACAAGACAGACAGGTACATCTCTGGCAGACTGTTGAGACAGACAGGTACCAGACAGACACAGTAATATTTCTCATTTATTAATTCCTCAAAATCTTTAGCAAACCTGGATTTACAGAATTACAGCACAATTCACACATAACTAAAACCCAGGGAAATGAACTCCCATATTTACAAGAAGGAAGATGGGAGGGGCTCACACGCAGCTACCAGCTGTAGCAAAACACAAACAAAATTAATAAAAACAGTTAACGTTAACTTAAAGTTAACAGATGCAGTAAAAAGTGTAGAAAGTGTCTGGCTATTCTGCTTCCATTGTTTTAAGCGTTGACTGACTGAGTGCAGTTCTGACTAGTGGCTTCCTGGATGGCTCCCCTAGAGGCCTGGAGTGGAACGGGAGCGGAACTGGACAAGATGTCCAACAGCCAGAAGCTGCCTGGGACAACCTCTCCACACCTGGGTCAGGGGTCATCATCAGGACCTGGGGTCAGGGGTCACCATCAGGGTCAGGGCTGTTCTGCACATGCTCGGTACAACACCCAGAAGAGTGTTCAAAGTTCCTCTCTGCTGTAGAATCACACACACGCTCACACACACACACACACACACGCTCACACACACACACACACACACACACGCTCACACACACACACACGCTCACACACACACACACGCTCACACACACGCTCACACACACGCTCACACACACACACACACACGCACTTACACACACACGCTCACACACACGCTCACACACACACACACACGCTCACACACACACACACACGCTCACACAACACACACACACGCTCACACACACACACACACACGCTCACACACACACACACACACACGCTCACACACACACACACACGCACTTACACACGCACGTGCTTACACACACACGCTCACACACACACACACGCTCACACACACACACACACGCACTTACACACGCACGTGCTCACACACGCTCAGACACACACACACACACACTTACACACGCACGTGCTTACACACACATGCTCACACACACACACACGCACTTACACACGCACGTGCTTACACACACACGCTCACACACACACACACACGCACTTACACACACACGCGCTTACACACACATGCTCACACACATGCGCTTACACACACACGCACGCTCACACCCTTCTTGTTCCTGGCTCCCTTCACTACCATGCAGGCAACATGCCGCTGCCACCATCACCATCATCATCATCATCATCTCTAAAACATCAATAAATAAATCTATAAATAATGTATAAATATAAAGGTGGACATAATTGAGTTGATAAAGCATCTCTGTGCCTGAGTTCCAACAGAACTCTAGAACATTCACATCACTTCCATCCTCAGAACTTTTAGAAGAATTGGGTGACATCACAATGACGTCACCATGACGAACATTCTTTAGAACACCACATCCTCAGGTAACAACAAAAACAACAAACAGTGTGTTTACAGATCCAGATCCTGTGTATGTGTGTGTGTGAGAGAGTGTGTGTATGTGTGTGTGTGAGAGAGTGTGTGTGAGAGAGTGTGTGTATGTGTGTGTGTGAGAGAGTGTGTGTATGTGTGTGTGAGAGAGTGTGTGTATGTGTGTGTGGTCTACGCAACATAATTCATCTCCTTCCTCCTTCATCCTGAATGTGTTGCACTCCAACATGTGAGGATCATCTGAGGTCCTCACATCCAGACTAGAACAAGCTCACATCCAGACTAGAACAAGCTCACATCCAGACTAGAACAAGCTCACATCCAGACTAGAACAAGCTTCCCAAACAGCCAAGTTAGAAACCTCACATCCAGACTAGAACAAGCTTACCAAACAGCCAAGTTAGAAACCTCACATTCAACAACATGCACCTCCAGCAAAACCACAGACGTGTAGAAACAATAAATCTGGATATTATTTTTTTTACTATACGTTCCTATACTAACCCATCTTTTAAAATGATCCTCTTATTTTCCACATATATAGTGTAGCCCGCCACCCCTGTAGAGACATGGAGGGTTGTTGCTAGGCAGTAGGATGGTTTGTTGCTAGGCAGTAGGATGTTTTCCCCCCAGATCACTCCAGACACAACGTTAAAGTCTGTCATCTAGATTCAGGAATGTTTTGTGTGGATCATATTATGGGATATGTTTACAAACGTGATGCTGTATTTCTAGACCCTGATATCTTCATCAGACACTGATTGGTGGTTAGAAGCCAAAGGCCAGACATACCAGCCAATCAGAAGCCAGAGAAGGGACCACATACATACAGTTTGTGTGTGTGTGTAGGGCTCTGTGTGTGTGTAGGGCTATGTGTGTGTGTGTGTAGGGCTCTGCGTGTGTGTGTGTGTGTGTGTGTGTGTGTAGGGCTCTGTGTGTGTGTGTGTAGGGCTCTGTGTGTGTGTGTGTGTAGGGCTCTGTGAGTGTGTGTGTGTATGTGTGTGTGTAGGGCTCTCTGTGTGTGTGTGTGTCTAGGCTCTGTGAGTGTGTGTGTGTGTGTGTGTAGGGCTCTGTGAGTGTGTGTGTGTGTGTGTGTGTGTGTGTGTGTGTGTGTGTAGGGCTCTGTGAGTGTGTGTGTGAGTGTGAGTGTGTGTGTGTGGTGAGTGTGTGTGTGTGTGTGTGTGTGTGTGTAGGGCTCTGTGTGTGTGTGTGTGTGTGTGAGTGTGTGTGTGTGTGTGTGTGAGTGTGTGTGTGTGTGTGTGTGTGTGTGTAGGGCTCTGTGTGTGTGTGTGTGTGAGTGTGTGGTGTGTGTGTGTGAGTGTGTGTGTGTTCAGCAGGCACAGTCCTGGTGAGCGCGTTGGGGCTGCTCAGTGAGCTGGGGTCCCTGCTTGGCCCCGGTCAGGGCGGGGTCAGCGTTGTCCAGACTCTCAGACATCCTCTCACAGATCACGTCCACCAGACGCTCGAACGTCTGCTTCACGTTAATGTTGTCCTTCGCACTCGTCTCAAAGTGCTCAAACCCTGAGAGAGGGAGAACAGGAGTTACTCAGTCACACCGCAGCAGCATCAGAACCAGGAGTTACTCAGTCACACCCGCAGCAGCATCAGAACCAGGAGTTACTCAGTCACACCCACAGCAGCATCAGAACCAGGAGTTACCCAGTCACACCGCAGCAGCATCAGAACCAGGAGTTACTCAGTCACACCACAACAGCATCAGAACCAGGAGTTACTCAGTCACACCGCAACAGCATCAGAACCAGGAGTTACTCAGTCACACCGCAACAGCATCAGAACCAGGAGTTACTCAGTCACACCGCAACAGCAGCAGAACCAGGAGTTACTCAGTCACACCGCAACAGCATCAGAACCAGGAGTTACTCAGTCACACCGCAACAGCATCAGAACCAGGAGTTACTCAGTCACACCGCAACAGCATCAGAACCAGGAGTTACTCAGTCACACCGCAACAGCATCAGAACCAGGAGTTACTCAGTCACACCGCAACAGCATCAGAACCAGGAGTTTCAATCAGTCATGACAGATGTTCTCCTCCACCAGTCACAAACTAGAGGGTTCTACCCTAACCCTGAGTGTGTGTGTGTTCTAGTGTGTGTGTGTGAGAGCCTCACCTAGCTGGTCAGACAGCTGCCTCCCTCTCTCTGCAGCCACAACCCTCTCGTCCTCCATGTCACACTTGTTCCCCACTAGCAGCACCTGGGCGTTGTCCCAGGAGTACGTCTTGATCTGGGTGGCCCTGCACACACACACACGGTTAACATATACGCACGCACGCACGCACACACACACACAGACACACACACACGCACGCACGCACACACACACACACACACCACACACACACACACAAGGTTAACATATACGCAACACAATCATAACCACATCCAAAACATCAGTGACACACCCAGAAACACCCAGACAGAAACACACACAGGGAAACACACCCAGACAGAAACACACACACGGAAACACACCCAGACAGAAACACAAACAGGGAAACACACCCAGACAGAAACACACACACACGGAAACACACCCCAGACAGAAACACAAACAGGGAAACACACCCAGACAGAAACACACACAGGGAAACACACCCAGACAGAAACACACACAGGGAAACACACCCAGACAGAAACACACACACGGAAACACACCCAGACCGAAACACACTCAGGGAAACACACCCAGACAGAAACACAAACAGGGAAACACACCCAGACAGAAACACAAACAGGGAAACACACCCAGACAGAAACACACACAGGGAAACACACCCAGACAGAAACACACACAGGGAAACACACCCAGACAGAAACACACACAGGGAAACACACCCAGACAGAAACACACACACGGAAACACACCCAGACAGAAACACACACAGGGAAACACACCCAGACAGAAACACACACAGGGAAACACACCCAGACAGAAACACACACACGGAAACACACCCAGACAGAAACACACACACGGAAACACACCCAGACAGAAACACACACAGGGAAACACACCCAGACAGAAACACACACACGGAACACACCCAGACAGAAAACACACACACGGAAACACACCCAGACAGAACACACACACGGAAACACACCCAGACAGAAACACACACAGGGAAACACACCCAGACAGAACACACACACGGAAACACACCCAGACAGAAACACACACACGGAAACACACCCAGACAGAAACACACACAGGAAACACCCAGACAGAAACACACACACGGAAACACACCCAGACAGAAAACACACACAGGAAACACACCCAGACAGAAACACACACAGGGAAACACACCCAGACAGAAACACACACACGGAAACACACCCAGACAGAAACACACCACACGGAAACACACCCAGACAGAAACACACACACACGGAAACACACCCAGACAGAAACACACACACGGGAAACACACCCAGACAGAAACACACACAGGAACACACCCAGACAGAAACACCACACACGGAAACACACCCAGACAGAAACACACACACGAAACACACCCAGACAGAAACACACACACGGAAACAACACCCAGACAGAAACACACAGGGAAACACACCCAGACAGAAACACACACAGGGAAACACCCAGACAGAAACACAAACAGGGAAACACCCAGACAGAAACACAAACAGGGAAAACACACCCCAGACAGAAACACACACACGGAAACACACCCAGACAGAAACACAAACAGGGAAACACACCCAGACAGAAACACACACACGGAAACACACCCAGACAGAAACACAAACAGGGAAACACCCAGACAGAAACACAAACAGGGAAACACCCAGACAGAAACACACACAGGGAAACACCCAGACAGAAACACACACAGGAAACACCCAGACAGAAACACAAACAGGGAAACACACCCAGACAGAAACACACACACGGAAACACACCCAGACAGAAACACACACAGGGAAACACACCCAGACAGAAACACACACACGGAAACACACCCAGACAGAAACACACACACGGAAACACACCCAGACAGAAACACACACACGGAAACATACCCAGACAGAAACACACACAGGGAAACACACCCAGACAGAAACACACACACGGAAACACACCCAGACAGAAACACACACACGGAAACACACCCAGACAGAAACACACACACGGAAACACACCCAGACAGAAACACACACACGGAAACACACCCAGACAGAAACACACACACGGAAACCACACCCAGACAGAAACACAAACAGGGAAACACACCCAGACAGAAACACACACAGGGAAACACACCCAGACAGAAACACACACAGGGAAACACCCAGACAGAAACACACTCAGGGAAACACACCCAGACAGAAACACAAACATGGAAACACCCAGACAGAAACACACACACGGGAAACACACCCAGACAGAAACACAAACAGGGAAACACACCCAGACAGAAACACAAACAGGGAAACACACCCAGACAGAAACACACACACGGAAACACACCCAGACAGAAACACAAACAGGGAAACACACCCAGACAGAAACACACACAGGGAAACACACCCAGACAGAAACACACACACGGGAAACACACCCAGACAGAAACACAAACAGGGAAACACACCCAGACAGAAACACACACAGGGAAACACACCCAGACAGAAACACACACACGGAAACACAACAGGGAAACACACCCAGACAGAAACACACACAGGGAAACACCCCAGACAGAAACACAAACAGGGAAACACACCCAGACAGAAACACAAACACGGAAACACACCCAGACAGAAACACACACAGGGAAACACACCCAGACAGAAACACACACAGGGAAACACACCCAGACTCACCAGTCCTGCACAGCATTGAAGGAGTCTTCGTTGGTGATGTCGTACATGAGGATGAAGCCCATGGCTCCTCTGTAGTAGGCTGTGGTGATGGTCCTGTACCTCTCCTGCCCTGCTGTGTCCTGGACACACACACACACACAAGTTCTTACTCCTACAGTGTATATACAGTGTCTGTGGGTGTGTGAGGGCATGTGGGTGTGTATGTAGTGTGTGTGTGTGTGTGTGTGTGTGTGTGTGTGTGTGTGTGATGTGTGTGTGTGTGTGTGTGAATGCGTGTGTGTGGGTGTGTGAAGGCATGTGTGGGTGTGTATGTGTGTGTGTGTGTGTGTGTGGTGTGTGTGTGTGCGTGTATGTGAATGCGTGGTGTGTGTGTTGTGTGTGAATGCGTGTGTGTGTGTGTGTGTGTGACCTCCTTGTCTTCCCTACCCAGATCTGCAGCTTGATCCTCTTGTCGTTCCTGTAGATGGTCTTCACCTTGAAGTCGATTCCCACCGTGCTGACGAAGGCCGGCGTGAACGAGTCGTCAGCGTAGCGGAACAGAAAACTGGTCTTACCCACGCTGCTGTTGCCGATGATCAGGATCTTGAACATGTAGTCAAAGTTCTGGTCTGACGTCTCCTTCTGCCCGTAAGAGGCTGCTGCTGAAGCCATCTTCTGACAGGAGGAAGAGGGAGGAGGATGAGTGTGTGTGTGTGTGTGTGTGTGTGTGTGTGTGTGTGTGTGTGTGTGTGTGTGTGTGTGTGTGTGTGTGTGTGTGTGTGTGTGTGTGAGAAGGGGTTTGTCTGTATATCTGTGTGTGTGTGTGTGTTTACAGGTTTCTATACAGGAGGATCCTCATGTTTCTATAGGAGGATCCTGTGATCATGTTTCTATAGGAGGATCCTCTGATCATGTTTCTATAGGAGGATCCTGTGATTATGTTTCTATAGGAGGATACTGTGAGCATGTTTCTATACAGGAGGATCATGTGATCATGTTTCTATAGGAGGATCCTGTGATCATGTTTCTATAGGAGGATCATGTGATCATGTTTCTATAGGAGGATCCTGTGATCATGTTTCTATATAGGAGGATCCTGTGATCATGTTTCTATATAGGAGGATCCTGTGATCATGTTTCTATAGGAGGATCCTGTGATCATGTTTCTATACGAGGATCATGTGATCATGTTTCTATAGGAGGATCATGTGATCATGTTTCTATAGGAGGATCCTGTGATCATGTTTTTATAGGAGGATCCTGTGATCATGTTTCTATAGGAGGATCCTGTGATCATGTTTCTATAAGAGGATCCTGTGATCATCATGTTTCTATAGGAGGATCATGTGATCATCATGTTTCTATAGGAGGATCATGTGATCATGTTTCTATAGGAGGATCCTGTGATCATCATGTTTCTATAGGAGGATCCTGTGATCATGTTTCTATAGGAGGATCCTGTGATCATGTCTCTAAGGAGGATCCTGTGATCATGTTTCTATAGGAGGATCCTGTGATCATGTTTCTATAGGAGGATCCTGTGATCATGTTTCTATAGGAGGATCCTGTGATCATGTTTCTATAGGAGGATCCTGTGATCATGTTTCTATAGGAGGATCCTGTGATCATGTTTCTATAGGAGGATCCTGTGATCATGTTTCTATAGGAGGATCCTGTGATCATGTTTCTATAGGAGGATCCTGTGATCATGTTTCTATAGGAGGATCACTGTGATCATGTTTCTATAGGAGGATCCTGTGATCATGTTTCTATAGGAGGATCCTGTGATCATGTTTCTATAGGAGGATCCTGTGATCATGTTTCTATAGGAGGATCCAGACAGAAGCTGGGGTGTGTAGCACACCTGAAGTCTGACAGGAACACTTCTGGTTCTAACCTTCCACTTCTGTTCTCCACCCACTCCCTCCTCCTTCTCTCTCCTCCTCTCTCCCCCAACCACTCCCTCCCCTCTCCTCCCCCACCCAGCCCCTCCCCTCCCCCACCCACTCCCTCCCCCCCCACTCCCTCCCCTCTCCTCCCCTCTCCTTCTCCCCTCCCCCACCCACTCCCTCCCCTCTCTCTCCTCTCCTTCTCCCCTCCCCCACCCACTCCCTCCCCTCTCCTTCTCCCCTCCCCCACCCCTCCCCCCACCCACTCCCTCCCCTCCTCCCCTCCCTTCTCCCCTCCCCCCACCCCTCCCTCCCCTCTCCTCTCTCCCCCTCCCCCCCCACTCCCTCCCTCTCCTTCTCCCTCCCCCACCCACTCCCTCCCCTCTCCTCCCCCCATCACTCCTTCCTCACTTCTCTCTGTTTAATGGGATGATCATGTGGAAGGTGAACTCAGGGAGAACATCCAGCTCCGTTTATCCTGGATAACACATATTTACTAGGGTCCATGGGCAAACCATAACACGAGCTGGAGCGATAACAACGCGACGGAACGCGCGAGACCGGTCTCTGACGGAGATAACAGGAGCGGAAGCGGTAGGGCTTAACGTAAGCATCGGCTCACGCGTATATCCAGCCAGTGATAAAACAGCATAACCCTTCACCCTGTGAGCAGCATGATAACCAGCATACAGACGGTATTATAGTGCCTCTGTGTGTTATAAGTTGGTAATGAATATATAGTCCATATGGTCCGCTTAGCAGCGCGTTGCAGGTAGCTGCGTTGCATTGCGCTGTATGCTGGTTTGAAACACTGACCAGCTGGTTAGCTTGCTAGCTAACACGCTTTACTACGATTTACTGACACTGGCTGATCCTTGCTTGCAAACAAAACGCTGCTACCCCGTACACTGGCGATATTCATGTCATATTTTAAGTAATACAGAAAACCACACTGGCAGTTAAAACAACCGATAATTCTAGCAGCTCTGTAGCTAGCAGGACCACCCGGCTCTAAGGCTAGCTAGATAAGCATCCTAGCTATGTCAAATGAAGGTTACTCTTCCTTATTTCATCACCAAATTTCTGTCCTTTACATCTCGCGTTTTTTACTATATCAAGAAATCTCATCGCGGTGAAGTTATTTGTTGCCATGCATCGCTAAAGAGGCTTACCGTGAAATATCCGTTTTATCTCGCTGCTCCGTTGCAGTCTTCTCGGTGGTGCACCTGCAGGAGCTCGAGCGTCTGTTGATTGACTGCCATGGAGGGGGCGGGGCTCGTAAAGAGCTAAAGAATGACTGGCAGTCTAAAGAACCAAACAGCATCTTGGGCGTGCAGGTCCCGCCTACCCTGCTCTTGATTCCAGGGCTCCGTAGTATTGACGTTGATCACCAGGGGTTATTTATAAAACGAATCCATAAATTATCAATTTATCAAAATAAATGTTAGACATATGTTCTTATCGAACTAGATTCAAGCAATCAAATCAAATTTCTTTATATAGCCCTTTTTTACAAGCTATGTCACAGAGGGATTCACATGTGCCCAAAGAAATGCCCCTCAATCTACCTAAATCCTGTGTGTGTGTTTGGTCACCAGGAAGTCTGACTGAACAATGAAAGACAAAGCATTATAACGTTTCCTTTATTGGCAAGTTACAGACAGACAGACAGAGAGAGAGAGACAGAGAGAGAGAGAGAGAGACAGAGAGAGAGAGAGAGAGAGAGAGAGAGACAGGCAGACATACAGACAGACATAGAGACAGAGACAGAGAGAGAGAGAGAGAGAGAGAGAGAGAGAGAGACAGAGAGAGACTAACTTTATTATCTGTAGAAACCTGAAAGTATTTTTGAATTTTAGCCATCCATCCAGTCAGCCAGCCAGCCAGCCAGCCAGTCAGCTAGTCAGCTAGTCAGCTGAAACTAAACCAGATGATCCTGATGCTGTAACACGCTGCAGCTCTTCTCCCGTAACAAGATGTAAGCAGCAGTGGTCCAGCCTGTGTGGTCCAGCCTGTATTAATTAACCATAGAACACACACACACACACACACACACACACACACACACCACACACACACACACACCACACACACACACACACACACACCACACACACACACACACACACACACACACACACACACACCACACACCACACACACACACCACACACACACACACACAGAGGAAGGTGCAGAGCTTTTATGCATACGATATAAAGTGCTTTGGTTTTCTGTACATACAGGTCTCACTTTTCACAACATGTTATACAGTTAGAGAGAGTGAGGAGAGAGAAGGGGGAATGTGTGTGAGAGTGAGAAGAGATGGGAAAGTGTTAGAGGAGGGGGAGGGAGGGGGAGGGAGGAGAGAGGGAGAGGGAGGGGGAGGGAGGGAGGAGAGAGAAGGGGAGTGGTACAGGGTCACATGACATGCTGTCAGGCTGATGGAAACTGTCCTGGAGCAGAGTGGAAAGTACAGTAGCCTAGCGTTCTGTTGCCATGGCAACGCTGCCCCTCATCGACCCCTCCATCTAGCACACACACACCACACACACACACACACCACACACACACACACACACCACACACACACACACACACACACACACAACACACACACACACACACACACACACCACACACACCCACACACAAACACACACACACACACACACACACACACACCCGCCCCTCAGCATCATGGGACAGGCACACCAACAATAACAATATTAAACCTTCATAATGGAAAGAGCTTCTTGTTTTTCAGGCTGTTGCTTTATAAATGTAATGTTCATGATGGTTGTCCATGTCACCAGCTCAGTTGTAAAGAGTTTAACTATAGATCAAGAGGTTGCACATTCAAATCTCAAGCCCTTAGTAGCAGGGTGGTGATTGGCTCAAGCCATTAGTAGCAGGGTGGTGATTGGCTGTGGGCTACAATGTAAAGAGCCTGAAGTTGAGGGTGGATATTAGAGAGGTGAAGAAAAAGCAGGTTTAGAGTAAAAACTAGATTTAAGAGGGTTAGGGTGAACCCTAAACTAGATGTAAGATTACATTAAATAAACTTGGACATAAATAGGTGATTCTTAGCTGAAGTGCTCGTTATGGGGTTAGGGTGAACACCACATCTCACTTTCCTAATCGTTCCTTTGTAAAGCTTTAGTCTGTCATGGTGGCTGCATCTCCCCCAGCATCCACCAGGGGGAAGACTGAGCCCACCTGGCCCCAGCACAGGAAGAGGAAGTGGAGCAGGACTGGGGGATTCTGGGTATTGTAGTTTGTCTCAGAGCCACAAAGGGCACTGTGGAGCTGGTAGAACATCACTTGCTCCAGAAAGTGGATGGCAGCACCAAGACACATATCCTCACATTTATATCAATCCTCCCTTCCTCCTTTCCTTCCTCCTTTCCTTCCTCCTTTCCTTCCTCCTTTCCTTCCTCCCTCGGGAACGTCCAAACAGCGACAGGGTTCTGGGGTTATGTTCCAGTTCTTGTGCAGGTCACACCCCCACTCCCCTCCCCCTCCTCCCAGTCTGTTGACAAGGTCCTCACAGCCCCTAGCAACACGGATGCTGTAGGGGGCAGGCGGTGAGTGCTGCCAAGATGGCATCTGCCGTCCGGCACACCAGACTCCTCCCCCTCAGGGGGCAAGGTCTCCTGCTCTGACTCCTCCCCCTCAGGGGGCGGGGCCTCCTGCTCTGACTCCTCCTCCTC
The DNA here is from genome assembly GCA_903064625.1 of Mallotus villosus. Lineage (NCBI taxonomy): Eukaryota > Metazoa > Chordata > Actinopteri > Osmeriformes > Salangidae > Mallotus > Mallotus villosus. The sequence continues at coordinate 7,017 of CAEFZP010001190.1, read as the reverse complement.
CAGCGTGGGGCTATGGGGCACCATGCTCAGGTACCACTCCCTGTTGTCCTCCAGCGTGTCCAGGAGCTCCTGGGCGTCTGGGTGCACCAGGTCTGCCCACGTCTCCCACAGGGGGTGGGCGATGTAGTCTATAAACCCCACCTGGAGAGGAGAGGAGAGATGTAGTCTATAAACCCCACCTGGAGAGGAGAGGAGAGATGTAGTCTATAAACCCCACCTGGAGAGGAGAAGAGAGATGTAGTCTATAAACCCCACCTGGAGAGGAGAGGAGAGATGTAGTCTATAAACCCCACCTGGAGAGGAGAGATGTAGTCTATAAACCCCACCTGGAGAGGAGAGGAGAGATGTAGTCTATAACCCCACCTGGAGAGGAGAGGAGAGATGTAGTCTATAAACCCCACCTGGAGAGGAGAGGAGAGATGTAGTCTATAAACCACACCTGGAGAAGAGAGGAGAGGAGAGATGTAGTCTATAAACCCCACCTGGAGAAGAGAGATGTGGTTTATAAACCCCCACCTGGAGAGGAGAGGAGAGATGTAGTCTATAAACCCCACCTGGAGAAGAGAGATGTGGTTTATAAACCCCCACCTGGAGAGGAGAGGAGAGATGTAGTCTATAAACCCCACCTGGAGAAGAGAGATGTGGTTTATAAACCCCACCTGGAGAGGAGAGGAGAGATGTAGTCTATAAACCCCACCTGGAGAGGAGAGGAGAGATGTAGTCTATAACCCCACCTGGAGAGGAGAGTGGGTTGAGAGAGAGGGGAAGGAAGAAGGGAGAGAGGGAGAGAGACAGAGGGAGAGACTGGGAGAGAGAGAAGGAGAGGTAGAGCTGACCTGGTTCTTCTCGACGGAGGCGTTGTGTTTGTCACACATGGGGCTGATGTCCATGCCCCTCTCCCTCTCTCTGTCCCCCTGCAGGAAGAACTCCTGCGTGATGCGCTCGGTCCAGCGGCGGTACAGCTGCAGAGGCTTGGTGGGGTTACTGAGGTCTGCACAGTGCACCATGTTCTGGAGGACCTGCACACACACAGGTACACACACACACAGGTACACACACACAGGTACACACACACACACACAGGTACACACACACATGTAGGTACACACACACACAGGTACACACACACATGTAGGTACACACACACACAGGTACACACACCACACACACACACACACGTAGGTACATACACTCACACACACAGGTACACACACACACAGTCACACACACACAGGTACACACACACAGGTACACACACACAGGTACACACACACAGGTACACACACACACATAGTTCAGTAGACTATCCCAGTCTGGTGAGAGGTAGAAACCACAAGTGATGTTTGTGGGTGTGGCTACCTGTATACGGTCAGAGTAGTTGTCCAATAGGAGCTCTCCTGAGCTGGTCACCTTCTTGGTCTCCACCATGGTCTTCAGATCAGCCAGCAGGGTCATGTGCTTGGACATGTCAGTAGCTAGGACCTACACACACACACACACACACACACACACAGGGTCATGTGCTTAGACATGTCTGTAGCTAAGACCTACACACACACACACACACACACATCCATCCATCCATCCAGTCAGGTGGTGTGTGTGTGTGTGTGTGTGAGCGTCTCACCATGTCGATGACCAGCTTGCGGACGGACTGTCTCTGCTTCTTGGGAAGGTTCTGGAAGATGTCACAGTTCTCCTCCTGCAGCAGCTTGAACCCCACGGCCAGGTGGTGGTTCTCCAGGACCGACGAGTCGTTATACATGAGGGCCAGCTCAGAGTCTGCACACACACACACACACACACACACACACACACACACACACACACACACCACACACACACACACACACACACACACACACACACACACACACACACACACACACACACACACACACACACACACACAGTGTTATACATGAGGGCCAGCTCAGAGTCTGCACACACACACACACACACACACACACACACACACACACACACACACACACCACACACACACACAGTGTTATACATGAGGGCCAGCTCAGAGTCTGCACACACACACACACACACACACACACACACACACACACACACACACACACAGTGTTATACATGAGGGCCAGCTCAGAGTCTGCACACACACACACACACACACACACACACACACACACACACACACACACAGTGTTATACATGAGGGCCAGCTCGGAGTCTGCACACACACACATAGTGCAAACACACATGGATCATTTATTCTACTGGCAGATATTAGAATGACAATGGGGGAGATTTGTGTGTGTGTGTGTGTGTGTGTGTGTGCAGTGTGTGTGTGTGTGTGTGTGTGTGTGTGTGTGTGTGTGTGTGTGTGTGTGCAGTGTGTGTGTGTGTGTGTGTGTGTGTGTGTGTGTGTGTGTGTGTGAGTGTGTGTGGTGTGTGTGTGTGTGGTGTGTGTGTGTGTGTGTGTGAGTGAGTGTGTGTGAACTCACTGGTGTTGATGAGGAACTGGTTGGAGACTCCAGGGTGGTCGACATCATGGATGGCAGCAGCAAACAGAGCAGCCAGGATCTCTACATCAGTAAACACACCCTGACACACACACACAGGTTTAGGTGTGTATATGTCTGTGTGTATGAGTGTGTGTGGTGTGTGTGTGCGGTGTGTACCCCCAGCGCAGGTGTGTGTGTGGTGTGTATGTGGTGTGTGTGTGTGGTGTGTATCCCAAGCGCAGGTGTGTGTGTGGTGTGTGTGTGGTGTGTGTGTGGTGTGTACCTCCAGCGCAGGTGTGTGTGTGGTGTGTGTGTGTGTGTACCTCGAGCGCAGGTGTGTGTGTGGTGTGTGTGTGTGTGTGTGTGTACCTCCAGCGCAGGTGTGTGTGTGGTGTGTGTGTGTGTGTGTGTGTGTGTGGTGTGTGTGTGTGTGTGTGTGTGGTGTGTGTGTGTGGTGTGTGTGTGTGTGTGTGTGTGTGTGTGTGGTGTGTGTGTGTGTGTGTGTGTGTGTGTGTGTGTGTGTGTGTGGTGTGTGTGTGTGGTGTGTGTGTGTGTGTGTGTGTGTGTGGTGTGTGTGTGTGTGTGTGTGTGTGTGGTGTGTGTGTGTGGTGTGTGTGTGTGTGTGTGTGTGTGTGTGTGTGGTGTGTGTGTGTGTGTGTGTGTGTGTGGTGTGTGTGTGTGTGTGTGTGTGTGTGGTGTGTGTGTGTGTGTGTGGTGTGTGTGTGTGTGTCACCTCCCAGCGCAGGGCTGGACAGCAGCACGTGGGTGGACTGGACCACGTCCGCTGCGTGGATGTTGTTGTGGTAGGAGGTGGAGGAGGAGGTGGAGGAGGAGGTGGAGGAGGAGGTGGAGGAGGAGGTTGAGGAGGAGGTGGAGGAGTACTGCTGCTCCAGCCTCAGCAGGAGGCTCAGCAGGCTGGAGGCTGGGATCCGGAACGAAGAGAGCAGGCCCCTCTCCTTCACACACACACACACACACACACACACACACACACACAGGGGGTGAGGGAGGGAGGAGGGCTGAGGGAGGGGAGGGAGGAGGCCTGGAGGGTTGAGGGAGCAGACCTGGAAGATGGTGTACATGGTGACGGTGAGGGGACGACAGCCGGAGTACTTGGAGATCTTGAAGATGTCCACACCCCAGCGACCAATCCCCTCCAGCTCCTGGAGGGAAGGACATGTCACCATGGAGACCTTGTCTAATCCAGACCCTACCTGGTCTAATCCAGACCCTACCTGGTCTAATCCAGACCCTAATTGGTCTAATCCAGACCCTAACTGGTCTAATCCAGACCATACCTGGTCTAATCCAGACCCTACCTGGTCTAATCCAGACCCTAACTGGTCTAATCCAGACCCTAACTGGTCTAATCCAGACCATACCTGGTCTAATCCAGACCCTACGTGGTCTAATCCAGACCATACCTGGTCTAATCCAGACCCTAACTGGTCTAATCCAGACCATACCTGGTCTAATCCAGACCCTAACTGGTCTAATCCAGACCCATACCTGGTCTAATCCAGACCCTACCTGGTCTAATCCAGACCCTAACTGGTCTAATCCAGACCCTACCTGGTCTAATCCAGACCCTACCTGGTCTAATCCAGACCATACCTGGTCTAATCCAGACCATACCTTGGCGAGCAGGTCCTCCTGGCCGGAGCACACCCCGAAGCGAGGGAAGATGAGGCCGGGGGTGAGGCTGGGGATGAGCTGGGGTGAGGCTGGGGGTGAGGCTGGGGTGAGGCTGGGGGTGAGGCTGGGGGTGAGGCTGGGGGTGAGGCTGGGCTCTTCAGCACGCTGATCTGGGACATGGGCTGCTTCTCCTCCTCGATTGGGACGTCCATGTCATGCTGCTTCTCTGTAGGACAGGAGGGGGAGAGGAGAGGAGAGAGGAGAGGAAGGGAGGAGGGAGAAAGAGAGGAGGGTTAGAGGAGAGGAGGAGAGGAAGGGAGGAGGGAGAAAGGGAGGAGGGTTAGAGGAGAGAGGAGAGGAAGGGAGGAGAGGAAGGGAGGACCTACCCAGGAAGGTACTGGAGATGAACTCTGAGACCTGGTTGCCAGAGCGACTGGTCTCTGACAGCTGAGTCAGTTCTCTGTTCAGCATCCTCTTGAACTGGAACAACAACAGAGTCAACAACAACACTTACACAACATGATCATTGTTTGTGTATGTGATTGTCTGTGTGTGTGTGTGTGCATGTAAGAGTGTGTGCATGTGTACCTTGTTGGAGGCCATCTCGCTGACAGAGTGCCTGGTCTTCAGAGTCTCCAGCTGGTCCAGACACCAGTCCAGCTCCTCCAGGGTCTCCAGGGCCAGCTGATGGGGCTCCCCAGCTGACCGCAACACGACCACAAACATCACCGCAACATGACCACAACATGACCCCAACATCACCCACAACACCACCCCAACACCGCCCCAACACGACCACAAACATGACCACAACACGACCACACATGACCACACACTAACATCACCCCAACATCACCCCAACACCACACCCAACACCGCCCAAACATTGACCACAACACGGACCACAACACGACCGCCAAACACCACCCCACACCGCCCCAACACGACCCAACATGATAAAAACAACAAAACACAACATGACACAAAAACATCACAACAAAAACATACAAAAAACACCACAACCACACAACAGCCACAACATGAAAACAACAAGAACACACATGACCAAAAAACCACCAAACAAGACCATGAAATAGACACCACACCAACACCGCACCAAACACGACCAAAAAACCACCCCAACACGACCACAACAGGACCCCAACAACCGTACACCAACACCACCACACACGACCACAACATGACCCCAACACCACACAACACGACCACAACATCACCCCAACATCACCCCAACACCACCCCAACACCGCAACATGACCACACACGCCACACAACACGACCGCAACACACACCAACAACGTCCAACACGACCAAACATGACCCAACACCACCACAACACGACCACAACATGACCCCACACCACCACCCCAACACCACCGCAACATGACCCCAACCTGACTCCCACATGACCCAACATGACCACAACATCACCCCAACAGGACCCCAACATGACCCCAACATGACCCAACAGGGACCTCTCAACCACTCACCCCAACAGGACCCCACACCACTCCCACACCACAACACCACCCCAACAGGGACCCCAACTGACCCCACACATGACCCAACATGATCCCCACACACCACCCCAACACCACACCAACACCACCCAACATGACCCCAACACCGCCCCAACACCGCCCCACATGACGCCAACACCACCCCAACAGCCACATGACCCCAACCCAACCCAAACAACACCACCCCAACACCCACTCCCAACATGACCCAACACCACACCAACACCACCCAACACTCACCACCAACATGACCCCAACACACCACCCCAACACCACCCCCAACACCACCCCACACCACCCGCACACGCACCCCCAACACACCCCAACACAACCCCAACCGACCACAACATACCCCACACCACCACCCAACATGACCACAACACTCACCCCACATGACCCCAACACCACCCCAAGCCCCACCCCAACATGACCCCAACACCACTCCCAACACCACGCACACCCCACCCAAACACAACCTGACCACACACCATCACATGACCCCAACACCCCAACACCACCCACCACGCCCACCATGACACACCACACCACCACACCTGCGCACCATGACCCCCACATGCACCCCAACACCCCGCGCACCCCAACACACCTGCACGGCGCAGCACACACACACTTAAACATCGCCCACCACGCCCCGGGCGCCACCGCACGCCACCCCAAGCGCACACAACACCACCCCAACATGACCCCAACATCACTGTCAGGCAACACCACCCCAACACACACCCCAACACCACCCAACACCACCACCAACACGACCACAACATGACACAACACCACCCAACATGACACAACACATCACCACAACATGACCCCAACACACACCAACACCACCCCAACAGACCCACCAAACAGACCAACACACCCAACCCACCACCACACCACAACACCACCCGCACCCCAACACCACACACCACCCCAACATTACAACAACATCACCCAAAAATTACAAAAACAAAACCCCAAACACAAAACAAACAACCACACACAACACACCCCAACAACACCACCCCAAAACCACCCCAACAACCCCAACATTACCCCCACAACCCAACACCACCCACAACACCACCCCAAACACCAACCCCAACATACACCAAACACAACCCCAACACCACCCAACCACCACCCACACAACCCCAACACCACCCAAACCCACCCAAACACCACCCCAACATTACCACAAACATCACCCAAACACCCCAACACCCACCCCAACCACCCCCCAACACCACACAAATACCCCAACACCACCCCAACACCGCCCCAAAAACATGACACACAACAAAAACACACAACAACCAAACAACATTAACAAAACAAAAAAACAAACAAAAACACACAATCAA
>CAEFZP010001189.1:0-12500 GCA_903064625.1 Mallotus villosus | reverse complement strand
CTAAGCCGCATAACACAATTAACTTACGCGCTGGGTCTGCCATCTTGAATGTCGACGCACGAAAATACCAACAGGTGAATCTTGTAGTTTGTTCTGAGGGCAGCCAAGGTGAGATCCCACATGAATGGTACGCTACCTCTTGTCCCGTTGTTTAAGCGTAGTGAGGTAGGGTGGAATGCCCTAATGTGGGACACTGCCTAATGTGGGACACCTAAGCTCCAGTGGGTCTGGCTCTTTCCCAAACAAAAGAATGTCAGTGAAAACTACGGGAAAGTAAAGCTGTAGTGTCATGTGATCAAAATCACATGACATTTGAACTGTCCAATCATAAATTATGGCGGGATAATCATCCAACAGGAAGTCCCTTCAGTGAAAACTACCAGAAGGTCAGTTACATACAGTTTTGACCAAATTGGTGTTAAGAGTATAAATAAATTATTATCAAAATAATCATGTTATTTTTGTTCTTAATGTGTTCATGAAATGATTGTTCATAACAAAATGGTATAGCATGGTGTATATTTAAATTATGTATTTGATTTTAATTGATTTTTCCATTGTCCCACTTTAGGACAAGTACCTGTCCTAAAGTGGGACAGTATGATTGCCTAATGTGGGACAGTTATAAAACTACAACCCAGTCAAGAATGTGTGTTTTATGCAAAAGTAATTAAATTAAAGTAATTAAAATACTTTATTACTACAGATATTTAAGGTCAAGGGACATTTTTAAGGCGGTTTGAAGGTTGTGTGTGTGTGTGTGAAGGGAGTAGGGAGTAGAAAATAGCAGAAATAGCAACTCAATAAGGCCCTTCCATTTTATTCCATGAATATAGTGTTGACTTTACAAAAAATGTATTTCAGATCAAAATGGCAAAGGCAAGAAAGACAGATCATCAGACACAGAGAGAAAGGCAGACAAAGGATAAGACAAGGAAATTAAATCAGTGGAAGCAGGACAGGATGAAAGGAGCAATAGAGGAGTACAGGCAGATCATTAAGAATGGTGGGGGTCCCTAAACTGAGACTGCTGGCTAGGGCATGGAACATACCCAAGTCTACTCTCCAGCGCAGGGTAAGAGGTAATAGTCACTCTGAGCACACAATAGGAAGAAAGCCGTTCATCAGCAGTGAGGATGAGGTAGAGCTTGGGGAGATGCTCATTACTCTCGGAAAACGAGGTTTTCCCCTGAGGATGAACGACGTACAGCAACTGGCCTACCAGTTTGCTAACAAGAAGGGAATCAGGGGATTCAGTAACGAAAAGGGAAAGGCTGGTTACAAGTGGTTTAGGGGTTTTTTGAGACGCAAACCGGAATGTCAGGATCAGGAAACCCGAGGCTCTCTCAGGCTATAGAGCGGCTGGATTCAACCCCACTGTGGTGAACACGTGGTTCAAAGGATATCAGGACACAATTGCCAGACTGGGGTTGGAGAATGTTCCAGATCACATATGGAACTGTGATGAGACTGGGCTCCAAGATCACTTCCTCTCCACCAGGGTGGTTGCCGAGGGTGGTTGCCGAGGCTGGGTCACCTTGCTTTGAGATTACTGCTGGGGAGAAAGGTGAAACCTCAACCTGCCTTTCCAGCATCAACGCTGGTGGTGGGTTTGGGCCAAACCTAGTCATCTTCAAAGGAAAGAGGATGAAGGCAGAATGGATATATGGGGCTCCAGAGAATACCTTCCTCCGGATGTCGGACAACGGGTGGATAAACACAGAATTATTCACGGAATGGGGGAAGTTGTTTCTCCAAAGCCTGCCCAAACAGGAGTTAAAACAGGAGAAATCACTTGGGCTTCTTTACAGATACATGATTATGTGTTTAACAACATTTTGTTTAAAACCTTTAATTTTATGATGGGTTTCAAGAAATAAAAATCACGTAAACATTTTTTAAGATTCAAAAGTAAGAAAAGCACTTCAGTACTAAACATACTGTACATTTGACCAACAACCTGCATGATTTGTGATAGGACAAGACAGAAACCATTAATAACGTTTCTGTAATAACTTCTCCAACCATGCAGAGATACATTCCCAGTCCACAGCGTCACTGTGTGGTCAGAGGGATTCCCTCCACCTTCTTATTTACCCAGGACGGTTCTCACCGTCGCTCCCACCACCTCTCTCACAACCATCTGTCCGATCTGCAGCAGCACTCCTCCACCCCCTCCTCCACCCTCCTTCTCTGCTCCACCCCTCTCCTGCTGCCCCTCCTCCACCTGCCTCCGGGTCAGCTCCACCCTCCTCTCCATGTTAGTTAATCTGTCTGCGTTCACCTTCTCCACCTTCTCCAGCCTCTCCAGCCTCTCCTCCGCCTCCCTCGCTCTCTCCTCTCCACCTCCCTCGCTCTCTCCTCCGCCTCCCTCGCTCTCTCCTCTGCCCTGATCAGCTCTCTCTCTTTTCTGTTTCTTTCTGTCTGTTCCTCCTCTGCTTTCTTCTTCTTTTTCTCTGCTTTTCTGTTTTTCTCCTCCTCTCTCATTTCCTCCTTTCCTTTCCTCTCCTCCTCCTCTCTCCTCTTTTCCTCTTGCTGTCTCCTACTCTCCTCCTCTCTCCTCATTTCTTCCTTTCTTCTACTCTCCTCTCTCCTTTTTTCCACAGTTTTATGCTCTCCTCCTCCCTCCTTATTTGCTTCTCCTCCTCTCTCCTCTTTTCCTGAACATTGTGTCCATTTCTCTCAACCTCCTCCTGCTTCTTCCCCTCCACCTCACAACCCGTCTTTTCCCCCTTCCTCTCACCTCCACCTTGTGTCCTCCATCCACCCTCTGTTCCTCCACCCCCTCCCTGTCCCTTCCTCCCCCCCCTGAGTCCTCTCCTCTCCAGGTAAGTGTCCCAGGTGTAAGGCTCTCCTGCGTTCTGCTCCACCACCTGCTCCATCTTCTCCATCAGCCTGGTGACGTGTCCAGAGTGAATCTCTGCTTTGCTGTTCACAGCGTGGAGTCCTCCTCCACAGAGCCTCACCAGAGCACGGATCACTTCCTGCTTCCTAAACTCCTCCCACTGTCTGCGGGTGAGCTTCTCTCTCCCGGTGACCAGCAGCAGGGTGCGTCTCAGGCCACGCCCCCCCAGGGTCTCCTGGATCCACTCAGACACGCCCACGTCCTCCTCCGTGACTCCTCCCACCCTCACCACCAGCAGGAACACCTGGGGACCCGGGGAGGACAGGACGAGGGCTCTCTCCATCTCTTCCCTCAGTCCTTCTTTATCCAGCGTGGGGGTGTTGGTCCCTGGGGTGTCGACCAGGGTGAGCGTCCTCCCCTCCACCTCTCCTCCCTCCATCACACTCTGCAGGGTGGCCCTCCCCTCCTGGAAGCGCTCTCTTCCCAGGATGGTGTTTCCTGTGGTGCTCTTCCCCGCTCCTGTCCTGCCCAGCAGAACCACCCTCAGCCCTGGACCACCTGCAGGGACACACCGCACCCTGTCAACCATCCCATAATAACCAGGACAACGGGGGTGTATCAGGAACCTTACAGCTCCCTGTCAACCATCCCATAATAACCAGGACAACGGGGGTGTATCAGGAACCTTACAGCTCCCTGTCAACCATCCCATAGTAACCAGGACAACAGGGGTGTATCAGGAACCTTACAGCTCCCTGTCAACCATCCCATAGTAACCAGGACAACAGGGGTGTATCAGGAACCTCACAGCTCCCTGTCAACCATCCCATAGTAACCAGGACAACAGGGGTGTATCAGTAACCTTACAGCTCCCTGTCAACCATCCCATAGTAACCAGGACAACAGGGGCGTATGAGGAACCTCACAGCTCCCTGTCAACCATCCCATAGTAACCAGGACAACAGGGGTGTATCAATGACCCCTGAACAGCCTGTCAACCATCCAATAATACCCAGGAGTACTGAGGTGTATAAGGAACTTTACCGCACCCTGTCAACCATCCCATGGTCCTAGAATTCTGCTTGTGTTTTCTATACAGAATATGTAAGACGCTTTGGATAAGACTGTCTGCTAAGTTAATAAAATGTGATAATCAAAGTTCAAATGTACGTAGCCAGAACCAGAGGCTAATGTAAACATAGGAGGGTTGGTAGACCGACGACGATCGGCTAGCGGAATCGGAAGCACAGGCTCGGTCAACTAACGTCATATAGCGTGTCATAAATGAACTGATTTAGAAGTTCTATCTTCTGATCTTTAGAATTCAAATCCGTAATGATATATTGATTTAACTAGCTTGAACTCGTAGGCTACCCCTTAACTTTCACTTTCATGGGCGAAGGTTTAGTTAGTTCATAACAGCACAATTTCAAATAGGCCTACACAAAGGCGTTTCGTGTTTGTGTGTTTTTAAAAACGAAATAGACAACATTAAATGTAAACTTACAAATACAATTCTATCGATCATTTATACAACCTAAACCGCATAACACAATTAACTTACGCGCTGGGTCTGCCATCTTGAATGCAGACGCACGAAAATACCAACAGGTGAATCTTGTAGTTTGTTCTGAGGGCAGCCAAGATGAGATCTCACATGAATGGTACGCTACCTCTTGTGCCGTTGTTTAAGCGTAGTGAGGTACATTATAAATTCATTGTAGCCTAGGTTACTTCATACAGTGTTTCCCCTACTCAAAACATCACGAGAGCGAACTTTCTACCTCGTAAAATCTAATTAAAAAACGTTTCCTGATTGGCGTCGTTGCGGTTACCACAACGTAAACTGGATATCATGCTGATCCGCTTTTTAGAAGCACACTGGCCCCTTCACTTGCAGGCCCATCTCTACTTTTGAAATAGTTTGTGTAGGCTAGGCTACTGCTTCCCATTCACTTTAGTCTACATTATTTCGTCAATGGATTGATAGGATGGGATCCTCCCAATTTCTCAAATCGCTGTGAAATGAAATCTAAAGCCTCGCCCACAGCGTATAGGCTAGGCCTATATAATAACATTTTAAAGTTTTTATTCAATCATTTAATTTGAGCTCATTTACACAGACGGCCTGATCTCCCTTCGTGTTATCTCGGTTATTATTGAAAGAAAAGATAATTCGACCATTACAAAAAGGTCGCACATCAAGAAACCTGTTGGCCTAATCGAATACAACGTCTCATTGTCTCACCCGAGGCGTATGGCTCAGTGTTTATACATGGATAATCGCGCGCGTGTGTGTGTGTGTACAAAATTGCATAATGTGTAAGTATGCACGCTGAAGTGTGTGTAAGTGTGTGGGTTAGTGTGTGGACACAGTGACCCGGTCAGCGTCGCTCCCCTCCTACGCCCAGCAGGAGCACGAGAGCCACACACACACGCGCGGAGACCCACTCCGGCCGGCTGGCATCTCTCCATTACTGCTCGCGGGCCCCTGGGGAAGGTAAGTGCTGAGGCAGCTGCTGTTGTTGTTGTTGTTGTTGTTGTGTTATCAGGGACTACTTACTGTACACTGTTATGTTGTCGTCTGAGATTTTTTTTAACATAAAATCTACTTTTGGGAAACTAAATAGCGAGCTCTTGTCACATTGTCACAATATGAAAGTAATGCGTCATTGTGAGCATGTATATATCAATCAGTATATTAAATGTGTATTTGTGTGTATCATTGTGAGTTTGACCAGTTGTGAGAACTATGGTAGTCACTAAAAATATATAATATTTCTTAATATTTGTAACAGACACACCTGGGGACAAAGAGACACTGGGGACAAAGAGACACTGGAGATTGCGACACACTTGGACACACACACACACCTGAGTGGAACACACCTGGACACCTCTCACAGAGAAAGGGCAGCAAAGGATTCTGGGGGATCTGGACTGTCACTAAAACGGATAAAAACACAGAAAACGATAATTGTCACAAAAACGCTTTCAAACAAGGAACCCTCTTGGAAAACAGCTCATCAATCTGTGAACAGAAGAACAACAGTCCTCAGTCGTCACTCACAGACCATAATATTAAACCATTTACTCCTCCTCATCCTCCGTCGCCATGGCTTCCACGGGTCTGCAGCTGCTGGGCTTGCTATTGGCTGTGCTGGGCTGGGTGGGCGGAGCCCTGGTGTGCGCCGCGCCGCAGTGGCGCGTCTCGGCCTTCGTGGGCGGGGGAGATCATCGTCTCCCAGGTAACGTATTGTTTACATTTGACTAATCCAACGGACTCTTTCATCCAAACCGACGTAGAAACGGCAGTTGGGCAGTGAGAGGGTGGAGGGGAGGGGAGATTTGAACCCGTGGATGTTGTGTTTTGCCAAACGCCCCAACCGCTGACCTCTTCCCCCACCGCGCGCGCCCCCCCCAGGTGCTGTGGGAGGGCCTGTGGATGACCTGCCTGTCCCAGACCACGGGCCAGACCCAGTGTAAGACCTACGACTCCACCCTGGCGCTCCCCTTACCCGCCCAGGCCGCACGAGGACTCACCGTCCTCTCCCTGCTCCTCTGCCTCCTGGCTCTCATCCTGGGCGTGGCGGGAGCCAAGGCCACCCACTGCCTGGGCGACGCGCCCCACATCCAGGCCTCCAAAGCCCGGCTGGGCTGGGCTGCCGGGGCTCTGTTCGTCCTGGCCGGTCTGGTGTACCTGGTCCCGGTGTGCTGGACGGCGTACTCGGTGGTGAGGGACTTTTACGACCCGGGCGTGGCGGCGGCTCTGAAGAGGGAGCTTGGACCCGCCCTCTACTTGGGCTGGGGGGCCGGGGTGCTGCTCCTGGTGGGGGGGGGCGCTGCTCAGCGCCGGATCCGCACCCCCGCCCGCCCCCGGGGGGGGGAGGAAGGGGGTCAGCCCGAAGGGGGGCGGGGGGGGAGGATGACCGTGTGGCGAAGGAAAAGGAGGAAAAGTCACCAGGAACGGAGGAGCGCGACACGGATGCCGGCTGAGAGGGGAGAGAGAGAGAGAAGGAGGATGCCCACGAGCTGTCGCTAAGAACACCATAGGCTGAGGAAGACGGGGCAGAAACGAGAAGCCACGGGGAGTGGCCACGGAGGAGAGGGGGTTGTGGGTGGGGCGCAGGGGGAGGGGGGGGGAGGGGGGCGAGGACGCGAGCAGGGTGGGGGCTGGTAGAGGGGGGGGGCGGGGGAGGGGGGGGGAGGGGGGGAGGCGAGGGGGAGAGGGGGGGGGTGGGGGGGGGGGGGTGGGGGAGGGGGAGGGGAGGGTGAAGGTGGATGGCAGAGAGGGTGGGGGGGGGGGTGGAAGGGGGTGGAGTATTGTTAGGAGGAGTGACATTGTTGGGGTCTCTTACCTTTTGTTCTTTTTTTTTTTTTCTTTTTTTCTCTTTTTTTAGTTTGATTGGATTTAACGTTTTTCCTTTTTTTTTTTGTGAATCTTATTGGTTGTTGGAGCCAGGTCGAAATCAAAATATACACATTTCACACACGTGACAGCGAGATGATTTGAGTTTTGAGAGCGAGCTGATGAGATGGCCTTTGAGAGATGAGTTTTATATTGTGATTGTAGAAGAGGGGGACTGTTAGTGATTTCTTTTGAGTATTCCTCGAGTGTATGGGATTTTGTTTTTTGTATTTTGATGGGAGGAGGTTTTTTGTAGCTGGCCGCCATGTTTTGAGCCTGTAGACTGTGTTGTTGGTTAAGCTTTTCTTCCTTTTGGTTGGTGGATGTGTGAGGAAGGTGATGGTTAAGGCGAGTTGTTTATCCATTTGGGTTTGAGCTTTGTTTATTATTCTCCATTTTTGCTCTATTTCGTTACATTAGTCTAATGTTCTTGCGTATTGCTTGTCAGGGTTATCTGTAACGTGTCCTTGTATCCGTTATTTTTTTTGGTTTTTTTTTTATGTTATCTTTTTGTGTGCTTATGAGGTTTTGATTTTGGGGGAGAGAGGAGACATTGGATTTTTTGTGTTTCCGATTCTGCTATGGTGTATTTTTTATTTCTGTCGAGATGTGGACTTGTGTATCCTTGACACGAGGACTTTCGACGGGCTATGATGGGAGAGGGAGAGGTGAGATTTGGGAAGGTTTAGGGAGATTTTGGGATTGAGTGGGTTTTTTTTTAGAGGGTATGTTATTCGGGGGACCTTCTGCGTTGTAGGAGGGAGTTTTTCTCCCTTTGTTGACCTTTGCCCCTCTATTTTTTTCGACTTTTCTTTCTATCTGACTTTCGTTCTCATTGGGTAGATGGATGTTTATGAGAGCGACCCCCCCCCCGATGTTGGTCATTTGTGGAGAGGAGGGGATTTGAGCTTTTTTTAGTATTTTTGACGAGAGTGGGACGAGAGGTTGATGAGGGAAGAGGGAGAGGGATGAGGGAGGAGAGGGCAGACGAGGAGAGGGAGCAGGAGCAGCGGAGAGGGCTGACCGGTGCGAGAGCGGGAGAGGGATGAAGAGCGCTTGAGCCAGAGGAGCATGATGCGACGCACGATGCGTAGGAGGGGACTGAGGGAGAGCGTGCCAGAGGAGAGCCGCGAGCGGGAGAGGAGAGGGAGAGGCGGAGAGAGGGAGTTTCGGAGAGGGAGAGGGACATGAGAGGAGAGAGAGAGCAGCGTAGAGAGGAGATGGGCGAGACCGAGGAGAGAGGCGAGAGGAGAGGGACTGAGAGGAGAGAAGAGCGAGGGAGAGCGGAGGAGAGCGTGAGCGAGGGAGAGAGAGGGAGAGAGCACGGGAGAGAGGGAGAGAGGAGAGAGGGAGAGGAGAGAGACGGACGAGGGACAGAGGCGAGAGGGAGCAGGAGAGCCGGAGAGAGGAGAGGAGAGAGGAGAGAGGCGAGAGGGAGAGGCAGAGAGGCGCGAGGGAGGATGAGGGAGAGCGAGACGAGACGAACGCAAGAGATAGAGACGAGAGCAGCGGAACGTGAGTGATTATTTTGTTGAACTGAATTTGATCAGCATTGTGTGGAACAATATATATCATGATTGTGTGGTGATTTCAATATATTTCATGATTTCAGTAGCTAACGTTCTCATACTCAGTTTCGGATCATAATAAGACCTTTGACAGTCTGTTATTGATCTGTGATCGTTATTATGGTAGTATTTTTGTTATTTATCTATTTTGTGGGTTCATCTGTTGTTTTTTAGTTATTTTTCTTCTTCTATGGTTTACATGTAGTTTCCTTTGTTTAACTGTAGTTTATCTGTAGTTTATCTGGGATTAACTGTAGTTTATCTGTAGTTTATCTGGTTATTATCTGTTTGTCTGTAGTTTAGTTTTGGTGTCCTCGTCTCTTCAGGGTGGATCCCATGGTGGGACGAACTCGTCACTACATTAGTATTAATGTGTCATAACTGACATCTCTCAAATTCCTAGCTGGCCTCTTCCTCGATTGTGTGTGTGTGATTACGTGTGTGTGTGTGTTTTTATGTGTCTGTGTGTGTTTGACCTTTAACACTGTGTGTGCATGAACACACGTATAGACTTGTTGTCTGGAATTCTGAGTGTGTGCAAACTCCATCGTGTGAGTGTTTGTGTGTGTGATGTGTGATGGTGTGTGTGTGGTGTGTAGGTGTTGGTGTGTGTGGTGTGTGTGTGGTGTGTGGCGATTGTGTGTGGCTGTGTGGGCTGTGTGTGGGCTGTGTGGTGTGTGTGTGCTTGTGTGTGTGTGTGTGTGCTTACGCTTGTGCATGTGTGGGTGCAAGCGTGAGTGTTATTGTGTGTGTGTCTGTGTGCAACCAGCAGAACAATAAGCATCTGTGTGACATCACGGCACAGTGTGTCATGACTCATATATGACATATATTCATCCCATATTAGTCTTACACACCTAAACACAGCGCTCCCACACACACAACCACACACCAGTAGATTTTTTTTTAAAGTTTACAAAAACGTTTTTGTTTTTTGTTGTGTGGAAAAAAAAGTTTAATAAAATAAAAAAAGTTTAGAAGTTTCTAAAGGCATATTTTTTTAGGGGGGCGAAATACTGTTTTGCATCATGGATGAGTACTTGATGAGGTCTGTAATATACTGTACTGTATTCTACTGTTGTACTTCGCTCTGCACTGTATATTTGAAGTTTCTCAAAAACTAGAAGTTTTCTTTTGTGTTGTGTGTGTGAACAAAGTATTGAGTGAAAAAGTGTAGTCAGCACCTTTCTTTTTTTATCACTACACTTTTACAACTTTTTAAACATGAGTATTTTACTTCTACTTGAGCGAAGTATGTGTGTACTTTTGGCATCTCTCTACAAAAATTGACGCGGTGGGTGGAACTCGTCGAACGCACATGAAAAAACTAACAGAGGAAGAGAAGAGGTCCCGGAGTTCATCTGTTTGTCCACTAGGGGGTGTGTGTAGCTGCATTGCAATGAACAAATGTAATCATTTCACATGTACCTTATGCTTATTGTAGAAAAAGAATCAGGTCCCATATACAAATATAGGCCTACTTTTTCTATAACTTTCTTTTTTTTCTCTCCCTACACAAACATAGCCAACAATCTATAACTGTTGTACTTTTGGATGGTGACCCAAATTCCATGTGCTTTAAACAGCTGATTGGCCGCTTCAGGGACGTGTATGTGTGTGCGTGTGTATTGTGTATGTGTGTGTGTGTGTGTGTGTGTGTATGCGCGTGAGTGTACTGATTCCTGAGATGGTGATCTGGTTGGAATTCCCTGGCATTACGACACACACAAACACACACACACACACACAAACACACACACACACACAAACACACACACCACTCACACACACACACACAACACACACACCACACACTCACAACACCACCACACCGGGCACCGGCAGGAACTTTGGGCCCCATTAAAAACACTTTTAAACGTTTATAACGTTTTTTTGGACGCTTGTCAGTCACGGGCCCTTGGAATGTGTCCTAACCCCACCGCCCCTATACGGCGCCCCCGCGCGCACATATCACACACGACTATTAACTATCGTGAGTGAACTATTTAGCCTCGATTCAGAAACTTACGAGCTGGCTTTGACCTGTTGGCCCAAACCCAACATACCGATGCAGCCAGAACAAACATTGTATAAACTTATACGTTTTAAAAACGTTGTATGTTTAAATAAGCATGGTCTGTGCAGTATAAAGTAAACGTTCGGGTTATAAGAGGTAGGCCTAGTCATAAGTGACGTATCAGAAGGTTAACAAAAAAAAGTTTAAAGGAAAAAATAATAATACTATTGACTGCCTTAGTGCCGCTCAGATTCTCATGTAAACCAATACGGAAGTGTGCGTATAGCGCAGTAGGCTACTGTTGGCAGTGTATTATGGTTGTCGAGCTACGGTTTAACCCTTAACTCGGCGTAGAGAAGACAACGTAGAAAACAGGCGAATGCAAGAGCCTTCTCCTAACAACACATTAACGGCTTTTCTCACGTAGCGCCGCTTGACTTTGAGAAGAAAGTTTCACCCTGCTAAAGAATGAGGAGAAGTTGTCTCTCTTAAAGACACAGTACGCTTGTGTTCTGTCTGAGGCGTGGTTGTTGGAGGTGCTTGTCTCTTTAAGAGCAGCGGGGAAACTGACATGGAACGGTGATGAAACTAGGGTTTCTGAGTCTGTCCTCAGGAGCGTGCAGGTCCACGGAAGCGGGCCCCTTAGCTGATTTTTCTGGTGTCTACAGGAACCGAGTGGCGACCTTTGGATCTACCGGAGTCGAGCACGAGGAGGCAGCTCCTTCGACCTCGGTGGCAATTGGCTACTCGTGCACTCTCGCGACTCCCATTGCCTCGGTCTCTATCTAATAATTTCCTATCAACGCGTCCTGCAAACTCTACAGCCAGACTATAGACACGCATACGTATTCAGTTCACCGCACACACCAGCCACGCACGCACTATGCGGCGCGTGTACGCTCGCACTCAGCCAACTCAAAGTCCCTCGCGTGTTGTCGCCAATCATCGGCATGTTTGAAGATTAACGAGAAGAACTATCAGACTCACCGCGGAGCGAGAGATCACAGACCTACATAGCCGACTTCCCCGTGTGTTGAGGTGGATTGGAAGCTTGTCCCTCACCGCGGACGCAGCATCGGATCGCGGACCCGTAAACAGAACCGCGAGTTGTAGGTAAACAGCGTAACCGGGAGATGACGGAGAGAAGACGGATGTCGCGGTGGTACTTCGGGGGTCTTGCCTCCTGCGGGGCAGCTTGCTGCACGCACCCTCTGGACCTCATCAAGGTAAGTGCACGCGGGAGCGGGAGAGAGGCGGCTTGGTTTCTGACCCGGTGCACACAGCACAGCTGGACGGTAACCGGAACAAACAAACCAGGGGAAGAAAATTGATATTGACTAAATCATTCTGCTGAGCCAGAGAGATGGAGGGGGAAGGTGTGCGTGCAGATGCATGAAAGCGAGAGGTACTTTATGTCAAATAACCGGAAGAGAATTGAGGGATTTACATTTTCCTCTCCATCGCAACAGTCACATGACGAGAATGATGCGGATGTGTGTGTTTCCCGGCTGGTTAAGCATCCCACATTAGCACGAGCTTGTCGGTTCACTGCCCTACTGATTCAATCTCAGTGCACGGGAGATCACGTTTCAGATATCGGTTACAACACTGTGAACAATCAGCTCGCGGACCGTTTCCCACACGGTGGCTTACGGATGGATT